>RYFJ01001277.1:0-302252 GCA_003991445.1 Oryza meyeriana var. granulata
CTAATCCGAGCGTCGGTGTCACAGGCGACCAGGGCGGCGACGAGGATGCTTCCAACCCCGGCGTGGGCGTTCGCAGACGGACGAAGACACAGAGGAACTCACCGGGGATACTCTCTCCACGTCCTGGCACGGTGGACTCTCCCCGGATTCTATAAAGGAAGATCAAGCCGACAAGAGGAGACAGGGATACTCGGTCTAGGGTGGGCAGTCAGACACTCTCGCCTTCCTCGCACCAAAGCTTCCGAGCTCGCCGGGATCACCTGTAGACACTCAACATATTAACCTCCACAGAGCTATACACACAGGAGTAGGGTCATACGCTTCGAGCGGCCGAATCCTGTTAAACGCCTCCCTTTTCTCTCCCGTGTGATCGTTAAGGATCGGTCCATCCCGTCCGCTCGCCTCTCCGCTCGGCCCCCTGTTCCCCTAGGGCGCAGGAGATTCGCCTGACGTCGATTTCGCCGAGAAACACTCCCCTGGCCGAATCTCAAAAGGGGGTCTCAAGACTTCCCGCTGTCCGAGGGGCTTATCCTCCGCAGTTGGCCGCGCCAGTAGGGGGAGTTTTCTTCCTCAGTCGGACCGACGTTCTCGAGACACCGCGCCCTTCATGCTGGCGGCCGATCGTCCGGGGATTCCGACGAGGAGTCGGCGATATCACCCTCTGGGCAACCTTAGCCCAGAGGCAAGCCCGCCACCTTCCCCCTCTCGCCTGTCCTGGGGGCGCAACGGCGCTACCCGGGCCAAAAGTCGCGCCCCGCGGCGGCTGGATGCGGCTCGCCCTTTCCCTCCGCGGAGGGGGCCGGCAAGTGCCCCGCCGGGTCCGCCGCGCTCATCCATAAGGCGCGAACAAAGGCCTGTCCGACGGCACGTCGCAGCCTCCACTTCCATTCGGTCGACACCGCAGGAAAGCCCTCTTTGGCGCGAAGCCTCCTGCGACACCCCCTCGGCATTTGCGGGGATGGAGGCCGGGGGCGGTCGATGGATTAACGAGATAGCCGGCTTGGTAGGCACGCCATCGCCGGGTACCGCCGCGGCCATACAGAGCACGGGACTTTCGACGCGCGACCTAGCGCGAGGGTCGACTCCCCGGGCAGACAAATCCCGGGGTTACGGCGACCTCCGCAACCGGCTTTCGACGGCCCAGGCCCACAGGTGCCCGGGTCGCAATGGGCGCCAGCGTGACGCGGAGGGACGCCGCCAGGCATTCCGAGGCCACGGCTCCAGCTCCGAACACTAGTGGGAAACGCACGATTCGTCGCCAAGAAGGCCCACTCGCAGTACGGCTGCTCCGGGTTGCCTGGCGCTCCCCAGGCCTGCGCAGTCGCTGGCCGGCTATGTTCCGGCCCAATTGCCGAGAAGTAGTGATGGGCTTCCGTGGATCCCACGGAGTTATTGCAGATATACACCACATGCATCCGTGCGGCGGGCGGGGACGAGACGGTGATGGTGAACTATTTCCCGTCGCCTCCAAGGCCCAGGCTCGTTCTCGATGATGAGCTCGCCCGGAGGGATCCATGCGCTCGTGGGAAGAACCTTTGCCACCAGTTTGTGGCAATTTCCAAGGGCACCTTCCTGCGCCCTGGAGACAGTGTTGCGGACCTCCACGCCCTACCATACACGTCAAAGTAGGGGTGAGGCGCTGAGGCATTTTCCTACAAGCGTTTCAGCCAGTACGCACACACAATCCTCACATCGCCCCTCCAGCGGTATGCCTCGTATACAGTGATGCGATTTCTCCGGGTTGCGCGCTGACACTCCGCGCATGCTCGAAGAGATGGGCACGCGACGTCAATCAACCACGGGCGGAACTGTTCCAGTATTTTGCGACGAGCACTGGCGCCCGGCACAAGAAGAACCTGCGGGCGTGGAACCAGCCGCGTCCCCGAATCCTCGAGGGCTCGGCGGAAGAGGCGGCGGCCTCACACGTTCCGCGGCGCGGCGGGTGAGACAGAGCGGAAGCGCCAGAAAGGCAAGGAGGTTTGAACACGTTAAGAAACTGTCGCCCTTGGCGAGCTGGCGGCCCCGGGCCATACATCCCACGCAAGACGACTACGGCGGCATAAAAGGCAGAAGAGCTGAGCGTAAGAAGCGCCCCCCGACCCGGGAGGTCTGCGGGCCGGAAATGGTGCTCCGTCTCACGATGAGACGGGACCGCCAACGACCTCCACCGAAGAATGCCGCGCCGTCCAGCAACCTGGCGAGCGACTGCACTATAGAAGTTCCAATTGGAGCGGCAACTCAGGAACAAGCCCGCTCCCAATCCAGAGCAGCCTCTCGAGTTCCAAGAACCGAGAATGTCATCGCCACCCTGACGGGGCACATGCTCGGTTCGGGATCCCTCGCCCGTGGCTTCAAGGCCATGAAGCGTGCGAGCTGTTCGAGCCGCAACCCCCCGGGGCCAGCGGCGTCCCCCCGGAGGCTGAAGTGGTTCGGACAGTACGATACCATCGGTCCCGGTGCGGACCATCAGCCGGGTACCAGGGGAGGGACAGCTCGCCCTGCGGTCTTTCGTTACCGCACGATAATGCAACGTGAAGGTGGGCCGCGTCAAAATCGTCGACGGGGGGCGCCGCCCTCAACATCCTTTCCCCCGAGGTCTTTGAGAAGAGTCAAGGCCCCAGGGATGAATCTCTCGCCTCGTTCGCCCATTATCGGATTACGAAGGGCCTCGCTTGGCCCCTCGGGCAGGTCTCTTTGCCCGTCACTTCGTGACCGTGGAACTTCCGCACCGAGCACTCATTTTCGACGTTGCCGAGTGCAACCTCCCATACAAGCGGTCTTGGACGCCCGCGTTGGTGAAGTTTATGGCTGTTACGCACTACGCGTACCTAACCATGAAGCTCCCCAGGCCCTCGGGCCCGATCACAGTCTGGGACGTGAAAGCCGCTTAAGTCGTGCGCGTGCGCAGAGCAGCGTGCGGCCCGACATCGCCCTGCAGCTCTGACGTGGCGGGGGGCGGGGGCCTTCGCTACGCGCGCCCCCAAGCCGCGCATCGTGCACCAGATGCGGAGGCAGTCAAGGAGGTAGTCCTTGGCGACGACCCGTCCCGGACCTCAAGGTTGGCGGTTCGCTGGACGACAAATAGGAAAGCGCGCTCGTCGCCTTCCTCCGGGCAAACCCGACGTCTTCGCCTGGCAACCGTCGGACATGCCCGGGTCCCCAGGGGGGTGATTGAGCACCTTGGATCCGCGGGCTCGCGCCCGGTGCGCAGAAGGTACGACGACAGGCCCAGAGCGCCCAGGCTTCGTCCGTGAGGAGATCGACAAACTTCTCGCGGCGGCTTCATCCGTGAGGTCGTCCACCCGGAATGGCTGGCCAACCCAGTCGTCGTCCCCAAATCAAGGGAAGCTGCGAATGTGCATAGACTACACCGACCTCAACAAGGCTTGCCCAAAAGACCATTCCCTCTGCCTCGCATAGATCAGATAGTCGACTCCACCGCGGGGTGCGACCTCTTGTGCTTTCTTGATGCTTATGCAGGATACCATCAGATCGCGCATGGCAGAGAGGATGAGGAAAACTTCTTTTATTACCCCAGGGCCTTCTGTTATAGGTGTGCATGCCTTTCGGTTGAAGAATGCTTGTTCCACTTTCCAGCGTGCTGTCCGTGTAACATTTGAATCGCAGCTTGGTCGCACATGGAGGCCTACGTCGACGATTTGGGTGTTGAAGTCGCGCGACCGCCCACTCTGCTCATGATCTGGCCGAGACGTTCAGTAACCTTCGATGCACAAGGATGAAGCTGAACCCGGACAAGTGCGTCTTCGGGTCCCGGCGGCAAGCTCCTCGGGTTCCTCGTGTCCAGCCGCGGCATTGAGGCAAACCCGGAGAAGATAGCGGCAATCGACCGCATGCGCCCCCGACGAGGCTACGGGAGGCCCAGAAGCTGACCGGGTGCGTGGCCGCACTAGGTCGTTTCATCTCCAGGCTTGGGGAGCGTGCCCTCCCCTATTCAAACTTCTCAAGAAATCCGGGCAGTTCGCCTGGACGGATGAGGCGGATCAACCCTTGATGACTCAAGAGGTACTGACTACGCCCCCTGTCCTCGTGGCACCGCACCAGACGAGCCTTTGTTGCTCTACATCGCGGCAACCCGCAGGTGGTAAGCGCGGCGCTCGTCGTCGAGCGCCCCTTGCCAAGCAGGCGAGCCACCCGGGATTCACCTACCGAGCCCGCCACCGCGGAGCCCGAACGGGGCAGCCTCGCCAAGGCGAGTGCGAGCCCGGAACGCGGCGCCCGGACCACCCCAACGTTACACCCGGGACCCCAATGTCCAGCTCCATACCTGTTCCCATAGCGAGAGCTCGCTCCTTCCCGGGGGAGCTGAGCCCGGACCCCCGGCCCTTGTCGGGCCGGCTTCGGGAAACACACAACAGAAGCCGGTGTACTTCGTCAGCGAGTACTCCGTGACGCCAAATCGCGCTATCCCCAGGCGCAAAAGATGCTCTACGCTGTTCTCATCGCGTCCAGGAAACTTCGCCACTACTTCCAGGCGCACAAGGTATCCGTAGTCACATCCTTCCCCCTCGGGCAGATATTGCATAACCGGGAGGGAACGGCCGCGTCGCTAAGTGGGCGGTCGAGCTCGCGAGTTCGACCTCCACTTCCAAGCGCGCAATGCCATCAAAAAGCCAAGTCCTGGCGGATTTTCTAGCGAATGGACCCCGGGGCCTGAGCCGGACCCTGTGCTGGACGCCGGATTCCGCCCGAGCTGCCGCTGACCTGCGCCTCCACTGGATAATGAACTTCGACGGCTCCTGCGCCCGGCGGGCTTGCCGCCCCAGCGCCGGGGCCGGGATCGTCCTCGTATCGCCCGCCGGGGACGAGTTCCGCTTCGTCGTCCACCTCAACTTCGGGGCCACCAACAACATGGCTGAGTACGAGGGCCTTCTCGCCGGCCTCCGGGCCGCGATCGCCCTCGGGGTGCGACGGCTATGCGCGCAAGGCGACTCCGAGCTCGTCATCAACCAGGTGTCCGGGGAGTACCAGACCCTGGACCCCCAATTGGCCGCATACGTGGACGAAGTGCGGAGGCTTGAGCGCCGTTTCGACGACCTCACGCTTCGCCACGTCCCTCGCAGTCGCAACCTAGCCGCCGACGAGCTCTCAAGACTGGCTTCCTCGCGGGCGCCCGTCCCCTCGGGGATTTTCCAGGAAGCCCTCGAGACCTCCTCGGCGTGCTTATCCGGGACCTTGGGCTCAACCCCTGAGCCCAGGCCTGAGCCTGACACGCGCTCCCGGCCCCAGGACTCGGTCCTCGCGGCCGGACCCAGCGCGCCTTCCTGGATGGACGAAATCCGGGCATATCTTCTCCGAGCACATCTCCCTGAAGACGACGTGGAAGCAGAAAGGATCGCTCGCTTGTCTAAGCGCTATGTCCTGGTAGAAGGGGACCTCTACCGGCGTGGCGCCAACAGCGTCCTGCTCAAGTGCGTTCCGCGCGACTCCGGAGTCGAGATCCTCGCCGACATCCACGAAGGGGAGTGTGGCAGTCACGCCGCATTTCGATCCCTGGTCGGTAAGGCTTTCCGGCAGGGATTTTATTGGCCCACGGCCTTGCAGGACGCGTTCGACCTCGTCCAGCGTTGCCGCGCGTGCCAGTTTCATGCCAAACAGAGCCACCAGCCGGCGCAAGCACTCCAGACGATCCCCCTGTCCTGGCCCTTCGCGGTCTGGGGACTCGATATCCTCGGCCCCTTCCCCCGGGCAGTCGGGGGTTATCGGCATCTCTACGTCGCCATCGACAAGTTCACGAAGTGGCCGGAGGCGTTCCCCGTAATCGACATCGATAAGCACTCAGCGCTCAAGTTTATCCGGGGAATCACCAGCCGCTTCGGGATCCCCAACCGCATTATCACCGACAACGGCACGCAGTTCACGAGCGAGCTCTTCGGCGAATACTGCTCCGACATCGGCATCAAGCTCTGCTTCGCCTCCCCTGCCCACCCTGCCAGCAATGGGCAGGTCGAGAGAGCGAACGCCGAGATCCTACGGGGCCTCAAGACAAGGTCCTACAACGACCTCAAGAAACACGGCGTCAAATGGATCGACGAGCTCCCAGCGGTCTTGTGGGCCAATCGTACCACACCGAGCCGGGCGACCGGGGAGACCCCGTTCTTCCTGGTATATGGGGCCGAGGCCGTTCTGCCGTCAGAACTCACCTTCGGCTCCCCCCGGGTACAGCGCTACAGCGACAACATCGACCACGACAACATGCAGCTTGACAACCTCGACTTCCTCGAAGAGCGAAGACGACGCGCCTCGCTCCGAGTCGCTCGTTACCAGCAGAGCCTTAAGCGCTATCACCAGCGTAAGGTTCGGGCCCGATCACTCCAGGTCGGGGACCTAGTCCTCCGCCGTGTCCTTACACGTGCCGGAAAGAATAAGCTTTCCCCATGTGGGAAGGCCCCTTCCTAGTGATCGGTGTCTCCCGACCGGGCTCGGTAAGACTGGGCCAGGAGGATGGGACCCCGCTTCCCAATCCCTGGAATATCGAACATCTTCGCAAGTTTTATCCATAAACATATCCCGTAAGTTGCAGGGAGCTCGGGCCAGCGTCGGTTCCCCCCAAAACTCAACGCTGGCCGGGGGCCCCCATATGTGTACATTTCATATAAACAGCTTTTCATATAAACAGCTTTTTTCAATATCCCCTTTGGTCTTGCCCTTTGTCCCTTTCCGTGTGTTGCACCCGCGGGTGCCCCATCCTTGGGGGTATACCCGGGCCGCGCCCGTGCGGCGGCTGGGGTCTGCGCATTGCCATCAGTCCCTTGCCGACGGGCGATCGAGCCCCGACGTGCTAGGTCCAGGGCATCGTCGACCCCGCGCCCCTGCGGCTCCGACGCCCTGCCTGGCTAGCTTCGGGACCGGTCCTTTCCGAAGGTTGGGGGCGAAATGCTTGTGCGTAACCCTCTCCTCTGCACGGTCGCGACCGGGAGGATGCCTTCGGGGAGTGGTTGACCCCACGGCTCGTAGCATGGAGTAGACAAAGGGACGAGCCATATACTCTCACGGTCCATCGTGTGCAGACCAGATCTCCCCCGGAAGGGTTAAGAAGGGTGCTTGGCGTACAGCACCCCGAGAAGGCCCGGGACCCGGGCGCTAAGTGGGAAGACGAGCGCACCATCTCCGAGAGGTTCCCAGGTCGAGCATAGAGCTGGCAGTACCTTTACCCGAGGTCGTGCCCGCGCAGCCGTTCCCAGGACTAGGGGCCCGAAGCGAGTATGCCCAGGAAGGCGTTTCCGTCTCTGGGCGGTCCTCAGGCCCAGCTCAGGGCTGACAGTGCTCCCGGCCCCGAGGTCGTACCCGCGCAACCGCACCATGCTCATCAACATCCAGATACGCACCTCTTTCAACTTTACGCTTGTTCGGCTATCTATCTTTTCTCTTTTTCTACGACCACGCGTTTCGCTCTCCTCGGCCCCGGGAGCAAGCGGGATTTGCCGAAGCCGCGCATATGGGCTGCTGGGTCAGTGTCGCCCCGGTTACCGTGGCCTGGTGACCGGGTCGTGGACCGTGCCCCGGACACTGCCGATGCCCGGGGTCTCGGGCAGCGCCCCCTGTCGGGCCAGCTTAGATTCCCGGGGCGGGCAGCGGTGCCCGGCCGGCCAGCTCCTCCCCAGCCACCGCCAAGGTGCCGGGTGTTTCGCTACCTGGCGACCCCGTGCCCGGTCGAGGTCGGTCTCCAAGAGGCTCCCGGCGAGCCAAAGGGCACGAGCTTAACACTTGGGCCGTACCTTAACCTAGGCAGCGCCTACGGGGCCAACCCCGGAACATCCCCCACGTGGCGGGAGCAGATCCGGGCCGGTGACCGGTCTGGCGGTTGCCCCAAGACATCCCGACCGAATGCTTCGGACCGTCCCCTCACGGATCGGACCTTCCGAGTCAACTGGCTGAAATCCCGGAGCTGGCGACGCAATCATCCAAGGTGCGAAAAACACGAACATTGTTATATACACACACGGATGTCTTTCTTTGTACAAAACAGGCGAAGTCAAGATACAAGCATGCGCGGAGGACCACACAGCCGTCGCCGCACGGGGGGAGGTCACTCCTCGGGCCCGGTCTCTTCGCCGGAATCGCCGGTCCCTAGCTTCTCCGGGTGTTCCCCCCGGTTAAAGAATCTGGCCACCGTCGCGGCAGCGTCGGCCACGGCCTTCCGAGCCTCCTCCCGCCGAGCCAAGGAGTCCTCTTTCTCCTCGAGAATCGCCTCTCGTGTCCCGAGGGCCTCGGCTTTGGCGTCCAGATCGGCGGCCAGCATCTTTGCCTGCTCGCCCTCTCGTCGGCGGTCGGATTCCCATGCTGCGAGGCCTTCTTCCCAGGTCGCCAGCCTCTTCTCCTGGTCCCGGAGGCGCCATGCGCTGTCCTGGGCCATGGCGTTGGAAAACTTGGCGGCCTCCTCATTCACCGCCACGGCTACCTCCCGCGCGCTGACCTCGCGCTCCCGGGCCGCAAGATCGGCCTCCTCGCCCCGCAGACGGTCCTCCCAGGAAGCCATCTCCTTTTCCCGCGCCTTCGCCTCGGACCGGGAGCGGGTGGCCTCGTCGGCGGCGATCTCGGCGGCAATTCGCAATTGGGCGATGCGCCCCTCCGCCGCCTCGACTTCCTGACGGCGGGTCCACACAAGGATTTCAGTGGCAATCGTACGGAAGACGAGTCTCTCCGCTGCCACCGCGATCGCCGCCTGCCCCCTCTCGAGCTCCGCCCGGAGCCGAGCGGACTCGCGCTGGTCGCGGCGGGCCGCCACCTGTACTTCGCCGGCGGCGACCACTAGTTGCCCCAGCGCGGCGTGCAGTGTCTCGGGCCTGCGCGCAGCGCTTGGTCGCGGCGCAGCAAAAAGGACCAGGGCCCGCTCCCCCCCCGCGGGATACGGCGGGGCCCCGGCGTCCTCTCTTCCCTCCGCAGCAGGGATCACACTTGGACCCGCGGAGGCCCGCTCCGGCGTGGCCGCCGCGACCTCCATATCCACCACCGTGCCCGGCGATGGCGGAGGCGTGGCGGGACGCGGCGGAGCCGTCGGCGCGTCCACAGCACCGCCCCCGGTCGGGGCCGGCGGCGCCATCATCGGCCCCTGGCCCTTCCTGTAAAGGCCGAAACCAGACGGATAAGAGTCAGATCGATAAACGCATGAGGGAATGTGCCAGATAGAAGAACCAATGGGGTCGAAGCGTTTACCTAGCCTGGGGCCCTTTGAAGCTCCACGGCTTGGGACTCAAGGACGGCAGGCTCCCGCCGCGGGATCCTGTCTTCCCTACCGGCGCGCCCGAGACGGCGACGGTGGCCGATGCTTCTGGCGTTTCCGACACCAGCTCAATGATGCCCCCCGCGTCCGGGACCTCCGTTGACCCGGCCCCGGGGGCCGGAGTCGCCTCCCGTGGCTCTGGGGGCCACGGCCGAACAACGCCTACCGGCGCCCCGCAAGCGGTGGCCGCCATGGCAGTCCCGGTCCTCCCGGGCTCCGCGCGGCTCGGAGAGGTAGCGGCCGGGATGACGGTCACCGGAGCAAGAACCTTCGCCTTCTTGGCCGCCGCGAGTCCTAGATCGGGCCCCGCCGGTCGCTTCCCCTCCTTCTTCGACGGCACCGGCGCTTCAGCCGGCACATCCGCTCCCTCCGAGACGTCGGCTACCTCGACGATCTTGGGGGAGATCTGTGAAACGACGATGCCCACGGCGTCGAATCGCGGGAGACCCTTCTGGATCCTTACCCGACCGCGATCGCTGCAAAGCGGCGTCACGCCGCTCGGGAGCGCGCGGACCGCCGCGCCCCCTCCTTCCAGCGCCGACGCCATTAACAGGCCCATTGTCGCCTTGCTCAGGTCGTCGGGGTGGGTCCTGGAGAGATCCTTGGACCCAGTGTACAGCCAACAGGCCCGGGGCCTCCTGTGAAGCGGCGCCAGTCGCCGGCTGAGGAAGTCACCGACGACCATGTACGCGTTTAACCCCGCCGCCGCCAGGCCAGCGATGCGCGCCAACACTGGCGCCAACCGCGCGTCTTCCGGCGGTGGCTCGGTCCAGCTCTTCACCTTTTGGGCCGCCTCGGTCGGCAGCCGGAGCCGGTCGTTGGCATCAACGCCGACGTAAATCCAGTTCTGGCGCCATAAATCCCATTTGTTTCGCAGCGCCATCGGGATGAACTCGACGCCGGGGCGGCCGTGGAAGTACACACAACCTACCCGCTCCGGCAGGTCGGTGGCCTTGTTCTTCGGCGCGCTTTTCGTGGTGAAGTAACGCCGGAAAAGATCCACCGAGGGCATCACACCCACAAACATCTCGCACAAGTGCGCGAAAATCCCCAGCACCATCACGGCGTTGGGGGTCAGATGCAGCATTTGCACCTCGTACGTCTCCAGCACCTGGAAAAAGAAATCGGAGAACGGCGGAACAAGCCCGCCGACCGCGTAGTCGACGAAGTACACTACTTCGTTGGCCCCTCGCGGCGCCGGCCTCGACTCGCCAGGGCGCACCTCCGGGGCCGCCCTCCACCGTGTGGCGGCCGGCATCATCCTCTTCACTCGCTCCATCCCAGCGTCGTCATTCAGGCGTGACGGCGGAACCGCCCCGCCGTCCAGCGGCCGTACCACGCGGCCGGCGCGCGGCATCGTGAATACGGCGACGGGAGCGGAGAAGGAAGAGCCAAGCAGGGAGAAGCGCGCGCGGGCGGGAAGCCTGAGCTCTGGGTGCGAGAAGCAGCTTAAGCAATGGCAGTCCCAACTCAGCAATGGGAGAAGCCGGCTACCGCCCGCTGCGGCTTATAGTCTCGGAGAACCCATGGAGCGCCCCTTCGACTCCGCCATTACGACCCTCGATTGGCGGGCCAGAAGTGGAAGACCTCCCCTCGCCACGTCTTATCCCACGCGATCATGACGGAGCCGCCTCGTTCCCTGCTAAGCCTGGTGGGCCCCGCGCCCTTCCGTTTCACCGAGATATGGCCCTGTTCCTGCCCGGGTCAAGCCCCGGTCGAGCAACAGGCCCAGGGGCCGCTGTCGGCGAAACGGGAATGGGGGTCCCTCATTCCCGGGAACATGAGGGCCTTCGGCCACATCAGCCCCCCGGGGCCCACATTCTGTGCAAAAAACAACTGGCCATCGCTGGTTGTTCTCTAAGCGCCTGAGGCCCCGGGCGCCGCCCGGGGCCGGGACGCTCAGCCTCGGCGCTCCACGCGCGCGGCGCCCAGGCGCGGAGCCGGTTTGAGCTGGCCATCACCAACCACTGCATTTATGTGAGCCGACGGCGTGGTGACAGGGCGCGTCACCCCTGTCCACCCGCACGAGACCCTGAGCAGTCGGAAGACTTTTTGGCTGAGAGAGCTCCTTTCTTCCACGCTCTGGCAGTTACAGTATGCTCGGTCACATTCGCACGACTTTAGCCGCCTGCAGCGGTTGCTCCACGAGGCGACCTACCCGCCGTGCTGCGCCAACTCCGGCGTGGGTGTCACAGGCGGACAGGGGCGACAGGACGTGCTTCCAACCCCGGCGTGGGCGTCGCAGACGGACGAAGACACAGAGGAACTCACCGGGAGATACCTCTCTCCACGTCCTGGCACGGTGGACTCCCCCGGATTCTATAAAGGAAGATCCAAGCCGACAAGAGGAGCAGGGATACTCGGTCTAGGGTGGGCAGTCAGACACTCTCGCCTTCCTCGCCACCAAGCTCCCGAGCTCGCCGGGATCACCTTGTAGACACTCAAACCATATTAACCTCCACAGAGCATACACACAGGAGTAGGGTATTACGCTTCCGAGCGGCCCGAACCTGTCTAAACGCCTCCCTTTTCTCTTCCGTGTGATCGTTAAGGATCGGGCCATCCCGTCCGCTCCGCCTCCCGCTCGGGCCCCCTGTTCCCGGGCGCCAGGAGATTCGCCTGACGTCGATTTCGCCTGAGAAACAACTCCCCTGGCCGAATCTCAAAAAGGGGGGTCTCACGACTTCCCGCTGTCGAGGGCTTATCCTCCGACACCATCCAATAAGACAACTTTAGATGCTGCAACATCATCAACCGCAGCGCGACGCCAAGCAACTGGCTTTGACCAACACCACTCGGAGTCCAACCACGCGTCACAAGGCCACACCGATGATCAACGGCGGTATTAGCATGATGGGCACCGAGATAACTGTGATGCTCGAGAACGACTACGACGGGATCTCTGCCACGATATCAATGCTCGACACCGAGAACGCGAGAAAGATGAACGTCGTCGACTAGAAGACAAACATGAGAGCTTTGGCCACCATCATGAGCGTTTTTGCCGCCGCAGTCGAAGTTGGAGCCCCCACTTGGACGATGGAGTTCCAGCCTTCACGCGCGAGCTACGACAAGTCGATTGGCCATCTGACTTTAAGCCGACTAGTATCGACAAGTACAACAGCAAGATCAACCCGGAGTCCTGGTTGACGGTATACACTCTAGCAATCCGAGCAGCCGGGGGCGACCACAAGGCCATGGCAAACTATCTCCCTGTCGCCCCAGCAGACTCGGCGTGAACGTCATTAACGGGGCTTCCTAGAGGGTCTATTGGCTCCTTGGGGGAACTCCGCGAGCACTTCGTGTCCAATTTCTAGGGTACATACGAAAGGCCAGCATCCAAGTACGATCTATATCAGTGTCACCAGAGGAAAAACGAGTCTCCGGACTTTAACAAGCGCTTTTCCAAGAAGAGAAATTCTATCCCAAATATAAACGATGAGGTGGTCATTGTTGCCTTCTGCAAGGGAGTCAGAGACACACCATTCATCACCAGGTTCACTTGGAGACTGCCCAACTCCGTCAAAGCCATCTTCGAGATGGCCAATAAATATGCTGATTCAGTCGACGTAGATGCCGAGGCACTCGATGACAAGCCCCAACAGCAGGAGAGACTAACATGAGTCGGACGACGTGGCACAATCAAAAACAAGGGACCTTAATCAAAAATCTGAGGACCTCATCACAGTAGTCAATCGCAACTGTCCTCGACCTCCTTGAACTGAAGCTTATCAGGATGACAAGTGACATGCTCGGGGGCTTAAAAGCTCAAATGCAAGGATGGCACCAGCACCCTCAACTCGTGCAATACCGAACAGCTAAGTTTCTTTCTGATAAATATTTTCTCCTTTATATGTTCTCATCTAGATGGGGCTGGAGGCAACTCACTTCCGTATGGTATGGCTCAGATACAGCTTAGCACCAATCGGGATCGGATCTAGGGGTTGAGATCGTCAATTCCTCACTCAGCCTTGCCAAAGGCGCATCCGCTTACACCTAATAGGTGCACATGCTGCACATTCTGTTTTTTCTCTTAATGGTTGCAAAAGTACTCGAGTAGCATAAATTTCGATCCGTGAAGCTTTGCTACATGAAAGAAAAACTCAAGTCATCAAAAATGTGTCTGGGAAAGAGCCATGAGCCGACTCCTGGCGCTCGAGGGCTATGATTAGTCGAGCAGAGTATATAAACGTAAGGGGTCAACTACTCGAGGAAATGAAAATCAATAAGAGGAGGAACACATATTTACATATGTTGTAAATTACATAAATTTTCTTCAAGTGATTATTTTCTTCATCAGATACTACTCATTCGATATATTTATAATACAGGGCCAGTTCCGGATACACGTAATAGGAACTCATGGTGTCGGCAAAATGGGACAGGGGGTCCCACATGCCCTGGGGACACGTGGGTCATCGGCCACGTCAGTTCCCCAGGGGCCATCTCTTCATCAGCCCCGGGATCGTCCCCGGGGCGTCATCGCCATCGGCCCCGGGCTCGTCCCCGGGGCGCTGTCTCCAGCGGCCCCTGGCTTGTCCCCGGGGCGTCGTCTCCGTCGGCTTTGGCCCCGGGGCGTCATTGGCCTCGGGCCCGTGCCTTGCATCCGGGCGCCATCATCTCACCCCCTGCCCGGGGCCCACATGTCGGTCCCCGACAGGCTCTACATCGGCTCTCCAATTACCCACATAAATGGTGAGGCGACAGGGCGCCTTCCGCCTGTCTCCCGGCTGGACAAGCGTGCGCCGTCATAATGACCTCCTGTCAGCTGGCTCCCAATACAGCTGAGGGCTCCAGTTTTCCATGGCCTGGCAGACGACGAGACGGGCCAACCCGACAGCATCGTCACTGTCTGTCTGGCCGCCCGCAGCTGGCGAGGGAGGCGGCATCTAGCCGCCCGCGGCTGACATGGGAGGCGACAACCGAGACGACCAGACGCTCCGTCACATCCCCACGTCCCGAAGACTAGGCCGCCCGCAGCCGACCTACCCCGGCGTGGGCGCAGCAGGTGGCAGCAGGCGGAGACGTGCGACAAGACAGCGCTTCCTCTCTCCCCATGTACTGGCACTGTGGACTCCCCTAATTCTATAAAGGAGGATCCAAGCCACCGAGAGCGACAGGTCGAACTGGACAGGAGCTTTCCCCGTCTTCTGGCACTCTGGCTCGCACGCTAGCTACTGTTCTTCTTCTCCAGCTCCGGCCGCGAGCTAGGTTCACCCTGTAACCACATTCATCCACCACAGATAGCAACCACACAGGAGTAGGGTATTACGCCTCCAAGCGGCCCGAACCTGTCTAAATCCTCCTGTCCCTTGTGCGCAATTCATCCAACCATCTATCTTCTTCCGCACTGACGCCGACTTCGCCTGAGAACTACTCCCCTGGCCGAACCTTAAAGGGGGGTCTCCTGACTTCCCGCAGTCGAGGTTTTATCCTCCGACACATGGCTACGAGCATATCTCCTACGCTCGGGGGCCGGACTAGTATTGCAAGATATACTTGGGGCACAACGCCTTAAGAATCACTCATAATGCTCCATGAGAGCTACTGAAAGAGTACACGCACCAGTCGGGACACGAATGCCACCTTTGCCTTGGTACACTCCATGTGGGCCAACAGCTGACCTCCGACACTAGTCGGGGCTCGGGTATCATTCTGCTGGATAGGGTACGCCCCATGAGCGTCGCCAGCCGAATCCTATGCTAATACGAGGTTCGGGTACCTTATTTGATACGAACTTTGCTGGGTAGGGTATGCTCCATGAGGGTTGCCAGCCGAATCTTATACTAATGCGAGGTTCGAGTACCTTATTCGGCCATAATTTTGCTAGATTAGGTACGCCCTACGAGAGTCGCCAGTCGAATCCTGCGCTAACGTAGCGTTCGGGTACCTATTTAGCCAAAACAAGGAAAGAAGCCACTACTGAAGCTCTCAATCGGAGGCTACACCAATCTCGGAACCTACGGAGGTGCTCATTATTTTTCAAAACTGGAGGATCCCAATCATTCGATTCCTGCTAGAAGAGAACTCCCTGAAGAATCGCAACAAAGGCGAGCAAGTCAAACGCTGGAGCAAGAGCTTTATCGTAGTCGGGGAAGACTTATATCGTCGAAGTGCATCGGGAGTTTTCATGCATTGCGTCATACCTGAGGAGGATAAGCAGATCCTACAGTCAATCTACTCGGATATCTGTGGCAACCATGCTGCATCAAAAACATTAGTCGGAAAGGCTTACTGATAAGGATTCTTCTAGCCGACTGCGGTCACCAACGCCAAGGACATTGTTCGGATATGCGAGAGATACCAATTTTTCGCTCGGCTAACACATCTCCCGGCTCAAGAGTTGCAGGCTATTTCAATATCATGGCCCTTAGCAGTCGGAGGGCTCGACATGGTCAGGCCGTTCAAGAAGACACCAAGAGAGTTTATACATCTATTCATCGCGGTAAATAAATTCACAAAGTGGATTGAGGTTAGACCCATTGCTACCATGATTGTGCCCAGGGCGAAAGACTTCATACTAAGTATAATTTACCGATTTGGAGTCTCCAATCGCATCATTACGGACAACGACACTTAATTCATGGGTGGCATATTCAAGCATTTCTACAATGATTTTGGCATCAAAATCTGTTGTGCTTCGGTGGCACACTCCCAGAAAAATAGGCAAGTTGAGCAATGATCAAAATTTTCAAATTTTATAGGGCTGCACTGGGTAGGTCGATTTGGGCCGGCTTATTGAGTAGTGGGCTAAAGATATGAGTTATTAAATAGCATGTCCTATTGGGTCGCTCGCTGGTCGCGTTAAAATCGTGATGCAGGTACTATTTTATAAAAATCGATTAAATAATTAGATACCTTCATGCTAAGTTGATTGCTGGGTGTATACATTCGGGTATCTTGGTTATTTTTAGGTATTAAAGATATATCCTTATAAGTATTAATAGCCGGTCTCCATTAAAATTAGGGATGTAGGTATCTCTTAAGTACACCTCATCACGCATTGGGTTTGGTCCATAGAGATACATGGCTTACATGCTTAGCCATATTGCTACGAGCAAAATTCCGGTCAATATTTGGCTGAAAAGTCTAATTTCTAAGAAACATATCACTTGGGAAAAACTTTAAAGTTAAAGATATTTGACTTTATGTTTCATTGTTTCTCAATTAAGCACAAAGTCGGGGGCTACACCTAATAGGAGATAGAGTAAGACTCGGCTTCATATTACCTTGCAAGATAAGGAAAGGGATATAATCCTAGCCGGATTCTCTATGTGCCAATAAAGAATACCTTGGTCGTATCCGACTGGGTTTCTTACCCTCTAATCCTTATCCCTCCAGTATATAAGGAGTAGTAGGGAGCCCCTTGGGACATATCACAATCTTACCAGAGATCAATCTTTACAGCGAAAGCAATACATAACAACTGAAAGTAGGTTATTACCTCATCCCGAGGGTCTAAACCAGTATAAATCATCTTGTTTTTCGAAATCCATCGAGTTTCGGTCCAACAAGTAACCCTACAATCAATACAACCGATACAAAACATCGACAATTGGCTAGGGATCAAGCTCCAATCGCCGGCGGCCTGAGATCAAAGGAGAAGGCAGAGCTCCGGCGGCCGGCACCGGATCTCCTCCCTCTGCATCCCCCTTCCGTCATCCTCAGTCTTCTTTCTCCGCCTACTGGCGAGCTTTGGCGGCCACCCATAACCGCCCGCCTGCCAGCTCTATCGGGTGATCTCCTCTCATCGGTGATGGGAAGAGGAGAGAGAGAGAGGAGGGTGAAGAAGAAGGGGGGAGAAAGAAGAAGGGTAGAAAAGCTGACATATATGACCCACTGTTAGATTGGAGAGTGTAATGGAGAAGTTGTTGAAGTGAAAAAATCTTTAATTTTTTGGCAAGCTGACCAAATAGGTAAATGAAAAGCCAAAAATAGATATGATGTTGGAGAGGTATGAGAAAAGAACAGGGCCTCGATCGGATGCAGAAATGAATTTCAAGAAAAAAAAATCACATTGTATGATAATGATCCATGCGAACTCCACTAATCTTCCAAAAACGAAATGCTACCAACCCACTAGAACACTGTCAGTCTGTCACAGATCAGATCTACCAAACATAAATGTTTGAAAATTCCACACGAGAAAAAAAAGGAGAAAAAGAAGTCAACCACTCCCACTGAGAATTGAGCTCGTGCTAGCAAGTAGCAACAACCACTTCCATTCATTGGGAGAGAGCGGCAAAGCACCATCGCCGATCCCCACTCCACCTACCGACGAGAGGCCATGGCTGCCGGAGCCGCAGTAGCCGCCGTCGCCGCAGCCACGGCCGCCGTGCCAACCGTCTCCAAGTCGGCGCCGGAGCTGGTTTCGCCGGCGGGGCCCACCCCGCGGGGGGCGCTGCCGCTGTCGTCCATCGACAAGACCGCCGCAGTGCGCGTCTCGGTGGACTTCATCCAGGTGTTCCCGCCGTCACCGGCCGCCGGGGGAAGCGTGGACGACCAGGACGCCGCCGTGTGCCAAGATGCGGGACGGGTTCGCGAGGCGCTGGTGCCGTACTACCGGTCGCCGGGCGGATCGCGGAGCCGGCGCCGGGGGACGTGGTGGTGGACTGCACCGGCGAGGGGGTGTGGTTCGTGGAGGCCGCAGCGAGCTGTTCGCTCGCCGACGTGAACAACCTCGAGCGCCCGCTGCTCATCGCCAAGGAGCACCTCCTCCCCCGCCCTCCGCCCGAGGAGAAGCTCGAGGACCTCATCCTCATGGCTCAGGTATGAACTATCTCCTCCTCTCAATTCCCAAATCCAACGCAGGAAGGAGGCAGTTGCTCGATTGATGGTTGAATCCGGCGAGAAATTTTGGCGCTAATGATTTGAGGTCTTTCGCTTTGCAGGTGACGAAGTTCACCTGCGGGGCTTCGCGTCGGGATCTGCTTCAGCCACCTGGTGTTCGACGGCAGGGCGCGGCGCAGTTCCTGAAGGCGGCGGGCGATATGGCGCGGGAGCTCCCTGCGCCGTCGGTGGCGCCGGTGTGGAACCGCGACGCGATCCCCGACCCACCGAAGCCGCCGCCGCGCGGGCCGCCGCCGTCGTTCACGGCGTTCAACTTCGTGACCCAGGTGGTGGAGTCTCGCCGGAGTCCATCGCGCGCATCAAGGACGACTTCAAGGCCTCGACGGGGCAGACCTGCTCCACCTTCGACGCGGTGACGGCCGTGGTGTTCAAGTGCCGGGCGGTGGCCGTGGCGCTCCCCGACGACGCCGAGGTCCGGCTCGGGTTCGCCGCCAGCACGCGGCACCTGCTCACAGGCGTGCTGCCGACGGTGGACGGGTACTACGGCAACTGCGTGTACCCGGTGGGGATCACCCGGAGCAGCAGCGCCATGCGGGAGGCGGCGCTGGCGGAGGTGGTCGGCGTGATGCGGGAGGCGAAGGAGGCGCTCACCGTGCGGTTCGCCGACTGGCTCCGCGGCGGCGCCAAGGACGACCACTACAACGTGCCGCTGGACTACGGCACGGTGACGGTGTCGGACTGGAGCCGCGTCGGGTTCAACGAGGTGGACTACGGGTTCGGCGAGCCCGGCTACGTGTTCACGCTCAACGACGACGTCAACATCGTCGCGTCGGTGATCTACCTCCGCCCGCCGGCGCCCAAGCGCGGCATCCGGCTCATGCTCCGCTGCGTCGAGGAGCCGCACGCCGCCGCCTTCGCCGACGAGCTCGCCAAGTTCGCCTAGATGCCTTGCTTCTTCGCCATGCCACGCCATGCCATATTGCCATGTGCACGCGCAACAACAATCATACATGACCATACTACATGTGTGTAATATTCTGATTCGGATCACAACAACCCTGTTGCTTCGTGTCAACGTGAAGACGTTAAGCTTGTAAACATTGGCAGCAGCGAGAGTGAATAAAATCCAGTGAGCCTTTGTTTGACATCATAGGTCGGACTAGCATCGTTTGGCAAACTCATGTTGACGTTGAGAGATAGTGAAGCATCGCTTCTGTCATTGATTTTGGTAATTAGCGCTTACTCCACTTATTATGGAGTAACTATTTTATTTAAGATGTAATTTATGTTAGATTCACATAATGAACACACGGAGGATGTATACCACAAATTAAAATTTGATGGTACAAAGCGAAGGTTCAAAAGTGATAAACTAGTCTTGGATTGTCGATCAAGCCATTTGGGTGATCGACTAAGATAAGTTTCCTTTCTAGCTTTGCCGTACTATTAAAAGGAGTAATAATCTTGGCTTGATGATCTTATGTCATATTAGGTCATTTACATTAGTGTCCATTTGGGTTTTGGAGAAATGTTGGCTTCTCTGTTCTATGTCGGTTTGACCAAGGCCCTGTAGCCGGTCCAATCAATTGGTGATAGCCGGTCTAATCGTAGGCTTCCTCACAGTCAGACTAGGGTCTATCCTCGGATGCCCTAGTTTTCTTCTTAAGTCCTTGAGAGCTGGTCTGGCTGACGGACCTATGGCGGTCTAACCGAGTTGAGCTCGGTCTGATCGGGGTGCTATAGAGACGAAGATCGATGACAGCTTGGTGATATAGAGCCGACATCGGTCAGACTGAGCTGGGGGCAGCCTGACCAGAGCCGATGCCAGTCTGACCGTTGCCCTTATGGCGTTCTAACCAAAGGTATATTAAATGCACCTCAACAGCTAGTTTTCTAGCTGTTGGGCAGGTCACTGGTCTGACCGACCACCTTATGGCTGTCCAATCGGCAGGCGCCTGAAGTTAGGGATTTCGACCTGAACGGCTATTTTGGTGGGTGATTGGTATTTATACCCCTTCCCTTGTAGCAAGGAGGCTCTCTTAGCATTCCATTCAATTTATTTGAACCCTTGCATTCGCTCTCATACCACATGAGCACATTCTCTCCATTTGTGGGTGTTTGATGGTAGATTAAGCCAAGACAAGTACATTGCATCATTGTTAGAGCTAGTATGGTACTTGATCATCTTCAAGTCTTACTTGCTACTTATTACTCTTAGAGGTTGCTGTCTCCTAGATGGTTTTGGAGGAGTTGCACTGTGACCTCTCTGAGAAGATTGTGGAGATTTGGTGGTGATTGTGAGTGGTTTGGTGTTCACCATCTCTGGAGTGGAGGAAGAACAACCCCTAGTAATCAAGACTTATGTAGACCACTTTGGAATCGACTCCCACCTTACTCATTTCTTGACGAAGGGGTTTGGAGGATTGGTGGTTTGAGTGGTGAAGTTGGGTTCGCCTCAACGAGGAGGAAACCGGTGAGTTTCCGAATCCCAGGTGAAAAATTCCTGTCTCTTATCTCATTTACGTACTACAATTTATTTTATTCAATTTACATTTATAGATATTTTTTGAGACCTTGTCACCTTAGGATTGCAAAACTTAATTTAGTCTAGTTACTCTTGCTCCCTCACAAAACTAGCAACTTATGTTAGTTTGATTAAGTGCTTAATTGTTTTAAATTGTCTATTCCCCCTTCTAGTTGATATCTTGATCCTATAGATAGGATATCATATTTTCTCTAACCCAATATGTCTTGTGAAACACACTATATAGCGATTATAAAACTATTATATTTCTACCGCAACTTTAAAGAATAAGCCTGATATACTGTAAAGAATAAGGTGGCGTGCAAACCTGCTTCTGCGTGCGGCTTTAAAATCAACTTAAGGGATTTTTGCCTTCTTCAATTTTTCATTCTAACTTTTGAATCAGTAAAAATAGAAGTATTAAATTCTTAACATAAAATTATTTTCCATTGCGTCTATCACATGATGATTGGTTGAGCTACAGTGGATAAACCATAGAAAAATAAATGAAGCAACAAAAATAATTTATGGATGAAACTTTTATATTTGTATTATTCGCAGTTTAAATGTCAAGGTTGAAAAATATGCTATGATGAAAAAAAAATTCTCAAAATCACCTGTAAAATTAAAATTTTAGCTATAGCTAATAAACTAATAAGCAGAGGATGAGAAATGTATGTACCAAATCGCATAAATTCCTTCTAAACAATTGTTTGATAGTAATGGGGTAACTCTATCTTAAAAATCAGGAATCTGTTTTTTGGTTTATGCGAAATTGATCTAAAATCCAACAAAATTTAAACAGGCTCAGCTTGCTAGGCTGGAATCAAACTCTTGCACGAAACGTCCCAAGTTGTGCACACGCCAAAGCAACCGTTCGATTACGATGACAATTTGCAAGTGATTACTCGATTTTATTTCGAGAAAAAAAAAAGGGAGAGCTCGCAGCGCCGGCGGAGAGAAAGACACGGCGGCGATGGAGGCGCGGGCGGAGGCGGCAGCGCGGCCGCTGCAGGCGGCGGCGATCGGGGTCTGCGCCGAGACGGGATTCTGGGACGCGCTCCGCCGCCTCAAGCTGGACGTCCTCGGCACCGACGACTCCCCCATCCCCATCACCGGTGCGAGAATCCCCTTTTCCTCCTCCCCCTACCCTTGCTCCCGTGCTTTGCTCTGCTGTTTTCTACCCCCGAAAACATGCAGTCTCGAGCGGGGAACGGGGTGCGTGCGTGTCCCAGGCTCCCCATGGAATCCCGACCCGGTGGTGCTTCATCGGAGCGATTTTTTAGAGCCATATTGTTGCATGGTCGCGGTGGCGAGTGTGGATGCTTGAATTTGTGAGTCCCGTGCGGTATATTAGGGGTTTCGCTCGTCTGAATTGGTGGTGGTTTGCAGGCGGAATGTTGCCTAGAGAGAGGTCGAGGCGATATGAGGTTTGCATGAGATGCCACATTGAGTCGGTCTCCGTGCGCGAGTTCATGGCTTTATTGCAGCCGAAACGGGTTTATAATAATTTGGATTTTAGAACATTTTTGTCGTCGGATCAAGTCTTATGGTTTGTGTTGTTTAGAGATCAATTTCTAGCCTGAAGGCCTACTGTTTGTTGTCATTACTGATTGCTCTTTCTGCATTATTGCTGTCAGCACCCAAACAGTGAGGCCGTGGATTTCAGAATCAACTGTTGAAATCCTCAGAGGGAGCAGCAGATAGAATTCAAATTTGCTAGGTCATTTTGGTTTTATAGTTTGGTCGTCCATGTTTTGTCCTGTGACTGGTTTTTTCATGGTTTGATTTCTAATTAACTAAATAGGTTTGCTGAACTCTGTTGCTAGGTTATTATACTCCACGCCAATATGAAAAAATTGCAAGCCTCTTTAGGATCTGCCCAGAATCGATACTGCCACCTTCTGTCAATTCCTTTGGAGATAGGAACAATTGTCCAGTCCCAGGGACCCTACTAAACACTAATAACATGCGGGGATTCCAAAACTTGGACAGAGCACTCCTACTGAAATCTGAAGCAAAGAAGGTATGTGCTTGACATGGAATTTGATTGCATTAACACTGTTATGTTTTTTTTTCTTCAAATTAAAGTCTAAATTTGCATGGCAGATCTTGTATGATATTACATCTGGTAAAGTAGAAGAGAATCCTGCTTTGCTACTAAGGTTCCTTGTGATATCATTTGCTGATCTGAAGAACTGGAAAGTCTATTACAATGTCGCATTCCCCTCCTTGATTTTCGACTCCAAGATAACTTTGCTCAGCTTGAAACTTGCCTCAGCAGTGCTTAGCCAAGAAGAGGTCTTGTTCCTTTGAACCTTATAGTTGACAAAAATACTTTTCTTGTTTTATCATTTTCTTATTGATGCTAAAGATTGTTTTATCTCTGCAGGCAATATCCTTGTCTAAAACATTTACTGAGTGGCGTAAATCAAGTGAAACAACAGGTTTGAGATGACTACCTAATTACGACTACATATGATTGATAGCATATGTTAGTTGGTTTACTTGGTTATGTCACTTGATTTTCTAAGTTGTTGTGTTGTATTGGAATTTCTGTAGTTGTTCCATTCTTTTTGATCGATTTATGCCCAGACTCCTCTGCTACTATAAGACAACTGAAGGATTGGAAAGCTTGCCAGGGCAATGGACAAAAGGTCTGTTTTGTGTCATTTCATACTTTTTATCAGATGAATTCTGATAAGTGATTTAGAAGAATATCCTTATTTAGTTGCCATTTATCATGTATACCTTTGATTATGTGTAATAAGGCTTGAATTTGCTGATGCAGTTGCTATTTGGATTTTATGATCATGGCAATCGACGTTTTCCTGGATGGGCTCTTAGAAATTATATTGCATTCGTGAGCCTGCGTTGGAAGATTGAGAAAGTTCAATTTTTCTGCTACAGAGAAAAACGAGGGCGTCCAGATGTACAGCAGTCCCTTATTGGCGAAGCATCATTTCCAGTGCCTCATGGTAATTTGGTAGATTTGGGCCAAAAGGGAAAAAAATCCTATCAAAATCACTAGTAATTTGCCAAGTTTTTAACGCTGCCACTAGTTATGCATCATAATTGCAGGTTGGGATGAACCTGATTATGTGCCTGAAGCAATTGGATGGGAAGGAGAAACAACTGGGAAGGAATCTAAAGAGACGAAACCGAAAGAAATTGATCTTTCATCAATTAATCCAGCAAGGTAGATTCACATTTTTTTCTAGGCTTTGGAAATAATCAATAATTGATTGTATTACCTTTGATTGTTTTAATAAGCACAGTCAGGATGAAGAAAAACAGCTGATGCACTTGAAGCTTATGGGATGGCGCCACTTTCCTGTGAATCTTGACAAGTTATCTCGTGTCCGATGTCTTCTGTTGGGTGCTGGACCTCTTGGATGTGAAGTTGCACGCCTACTTATGGTTAGTGCTTTTAGCTGACACAAGATTTTTGTTCCATTTTAACAAATCATAACAGAGTATTTAAGTGTCCATATCTTTTCTGCTGTATTATTTATGGTTAATTTTTTTTCAGACCTGGGGTGTTCGAAAACTGACAGTGGTCGATGATGGTTGTGTTTCCATGTCTGATCTAGTCAAACAATCACTCTACACAGATAAGGATTGTGGTGTCCCAAGAGTCACTGCAATAGTCCCACATCTAAAAGAAAGATGTTCTGCAGTGGTGAGTCTTGGCAGCCTATCTTGAAACCTATGCTTTTCACATATTTCTCTCGTTGATAACAATTGTTACCATGCAGGAAGTTGAAGGCATCCAAATGGAAATACCAATGCTTGGGCATAATATTTCTGCCAGCAAACTATCAAGTGTTCATGATGATTGCAAGCATCTCCAAACATTAGTTGACTCCAACGACGTGGTCTTCTTGTTGAATGAAACATGGGAGAGCATGTGGCTTCCAACTCTTTTATGTGCAGACAAAAACAAGGTAAATCTTAGACAACCATTCTGTTACTAAGGACCTTTTTGATTAGTTTTCAGAATATCATGTACTTTTAGTACATAAGGCTTGAGTGGGAAATCTGGAATAAAAGATAGATTTACCATGCGACTCAGTTTAGTATTCTTCACCTTCCCTTTTTCATCATATAGAGTGCCCTTGGAACTACTAATGAGTTGGCTCCATTGCAGATTGCCATTACTGCATTATTAGGATGTGACAGTTACCTTGTCATGCGACATGGTGCTGGTCCAGGAACAAAAAGTGGTGGTATGGATGAGGTGATTGCTCAGATAGATAATTTGTCCATAGAAGAAGAAGATGCTCTGGGTCAACGGAGATTGGGCTGCTGTTTCTGCAGTGATACTGCTTCCCTTGTTAATGTATAACTGTAGAAATTTACAATTTGTTTATGTTTTATCTTATGATTTTGGCATTTATGACATAATTCCGCTGTGCTATTATCCTTTTGCAGTCAGACCTTGATGGAACACTGTATCAGCATTCGACAGTAATGTTACCTGGGCTGACCTCAGTTGTATCCGGCAAAGCAGTGGAGCTCTTTGCTAGGTTGTTACATCATCCAGATGAGTAAGTCTACCAGATACATGAAAGATAGGCGTAAAGTGTAACATATGTTTGTGTAGCATTGTCTGTGAAGAATAGTCTATTGACCTAGTTACACGAGAACATAAAAAACAATAAATACACTAGATGGTGCCTCATGGAATTTTACTTCTTGCAGGATTCATGCTCCAGGAGATATTGCTGGTACAGACACAGAGCATCAGCTTGGTCTATTGCCACATCAGATGCAAGGGTCGCTCTCAAAGTGTGTCTTGTCAACTGTGCTATGCAATTCCTCAAGCAACTGTATTGCCTGTTCCAATTCTGTAAGTAAACTAGAGCACACATGGGACTAAGTTCTCATAAATCTGTGCTATTCTAATATTTCTCCATGGTATTCCAGGTATTGTCAGAATATAGAAGGAGAGGATTCGATTTTGTAATGCAGACCATCAACTGTCCAACGCACTTAAAAGACCTTACAGGCATCTCTGATTTGAAAAACCCATTTGCTTGTTCTAAAATTTCGGCCAGCATTCCTGTAAACCTAGAAAAGCTGTCCAGTGCCCGATGTCTACTTTTAGGTGCTGGAACTCTTGGATGTGATGTTGCTCGTATTCTTATGGTTAGTCTTGTGTCCAATGCTACTTTATGTTAAACTACAGACTTAAAAGTAACATTTCTTTGACCATGGTGGAACAAACTTTTCAGGACTGTGGTGTGCGGAAACTAACAGTAGTTGACAGTGGTCAAGTTGTTGTGTCAAATTTGGCAAGACAGTCACTCTACACATCTGATGATCGTGACAGCCCAAAAGCATCAGCAATACTTGGGCATTTGAAAGAGAGATGTCCTTCAGTGGTAAATTTCTATTCCGTTCCTTTAAAACAGTTCTTCATTGTCTTGCAGTCTTGCTACCTTTTCATGTCTGAGCATATTTTCCTTGTAGGACGCAGAAGGGGTTAAAATGGAAATACCAATGCCAGGGCATCCTGTATCACCCAATGAAGCAGCCAGTGTGCTTGAAGATTGCAAGCGCCTCCAGGCGTTAGTAGCTTCCCATGATGCTGTCTTCTTGCTGACCGACACAAGGGAAAGTAGGTGGCTTCCAACTCTTCTCTGCGCGAATGAAAACAAGGTAAATCTTGTATGGATTCTTCAATAATGTAGACCTGTGTAAGTGTTACATGATAATATCCCTCGCTCCGCAGATTGCTATTACTGCCGCATTAGGATATGACAGTTACCTTGTCATGCGACATGGGGCTGGTCCAGGCATGCGTGGAAGTGCAGATGTGGTTGCTGCCGCTGATAAGTTGTCTGCAGAAGATGTTCTTGGTCGTCAAAGACTAGGATGCTATTTCTGCAATGACGTCGTTGCTCCTGTTGATGTAATGTTGCCTAATTTCTCGAAGTTATATTCATTTTACTCAACATACTACATTCTGCAACCATCACATTATTTTGCTTAACCATCTTCTGATGCAGTCTGTGTCGAATCGAACACTGGATCAACAATGTACAGTAACACGACCTGGATTGGCCTCCATTGCATCTGGCCGTGCGGCAGACCTCTTCACAAGACTGTTACATCATCCAGATGGGTAAGTGACTGGACACCTGGAATATGCAATGAACTTGTGCAATATCATTTCTAGGGAATATGTTAGCGGCATTTACTGATTGAAAAAACAGCTGCATCTAGTTGATTTACTACTGCCTTTTGCAGGATACATGCTCCAGGAGAGATTGCTGGCACGAGCTGTGAGGGTCCACTTGGTCTATTGCCACATCAGATACGAGGATCACTCTCGCAGTACAACTTACTAACCCTCTTGGGCTATTCCTCGAGCAATTGTACCGCATGTTCCAATGCAGTAAGTAAACATTAATGATTGCATGATTTGGAACGGTTTCTTCAGAACTTCTCTGAACTTATCCTGCTTATTCCTCACTGATTTGGTGCAAAAATTTTGCAGGTGTTGTCTGAATACCGGAGGAGAGGGATGGATTTTGTGATGCAGGTGATCAACGAACCAACCTATCTGGAAGACCTCACCGGCCTCACTGACTTGATGAAATCAGCGGTTTATTCTCAGGTCGAGTGGGTTGATGAAGCTGACGATGACGAGATCGATATCTGATGTTTCGCTTGTTTTCATGATGTTGAACACGTGTAAATACAATTTCCACACATACTTAGTTCATTAGACGATGAGAATGGCATTCTTGAATCTTGAATGGCTTCTCTCAACCAAACTTAGCAATCACACTGTAAACATTACCAATTTCTGGTGCAACAAACAATTGTAATTTAGGGAAAGAAATCTACACTAAATGTTGCTAATATTCAATGCAAATGCTGTTCCCGTGGTAAATGGCATCGTCTCTATGTTTCTACTCTTGCTGATGCTGCACTGTCTGTCAACGGTTGCATGCGCCTTGACCGCACGTACTCGGCGAGGCAGAACCCAAAAAACGCAGAAACGCACGCGACGTCGGCGCCCATGACGAGCACACCGGCGATGGGGGCGACGGCCACGGCGAGCAGCGCGGCCAAGAAGCCGGCGCCGAAGACGAGCGGGAACGCGAACACTAGCGCCTCCACGGGCACGGCGGCGCCGGTGGTGAGGTTCTGCGTGACGTGGTACGCCCAGAGGTAGAGCAGGAGGCAGAGCACGGCGGCGAGCTCCGACGCGAGCCACAGTGGCGCGCCGCCGTGGCTAAGCAGCATGAGCGCCATCGTCCCCGCCAGGAGCAGCGACAGCGAGCACACGAAGACATTCGCGTACGCCCTCTGCTTCTTCCTCTCTTCCGTCTCCTTGCTCCGGTCGCCGCCTACCATGTCATCGCCGTCGACGGCCAGCTGCTGCTGCTCCTGCTCCATCTCCGAGACAGGTTGGCTTGGGTTTTGCTTGTGCACAAGCTCTTTTATTGTTCCGAGTCCGGAGCGAGCTCGAGTCGGATTGCTACCCGAGTTCTCTCCAGATTCGGAGGCAAAATAATTTTGAAGCTTTGAGCAGAAGAACCGGGCATGTGATGCTACTGCAAAAGAGAAGGTACATTGTGTATCCATGAATCCATTTATTATCTCCGGTTTTTAATAAATAACGCTATTAATTTTTATGGTAATATTTGACTATTCGTCTTATTTAAAAAATTGATATAAATATAAAAAATATCATACTTAAAGTTCCTTTAATAATAAACCAGACCACAACAAAATAAACCGTACTTAAATTTTTTAAATAAGACAAATGGTCAAATGTCATTTTAAAAGTTAACGGTGTCATTTATTAAAAATCGGAGAGAGTATTTTGTATAGCTTATAACAAGATAGTTCTCTCTGTACTGTACAGCAACACGAGTGCCGGCAGAAGTCACAACTGATGGAAAATCAAAGGAGCAATCTGAGCAACATGTTGTATGTACAAGCAAGATACATGATTCACCCAGCTGCCTGAAAGTCTCCAAAGTCATCGTCCACGCTTTCTTGAGTGGCCTTCTCTGATAAAGTCGGTTGCTCCTGAGGAGCAACTTCTGCTTTGGGTGGTGGGGAAGAAGCGACGCTATCCGCAGCTGGTTGTTCATGAGAAGGAAATTCTGCTTTGAAAGGAGTGGTATCAACTCCAGTATCTGCAGCTGGTTGGTCTTGGGAAGGAAACTCTGCTTTGAAAGGAGAGGCAGCAATGCCGGAATCTGTTGGAGAGACCGGTGAAGGCGGAGGTGGAGGGAGCTTGAGGGAGACTAGGGCCTCCTTGGAGTTTGCCTTTTCGTTAAATGAGAGCTTGTTGAGGCCTTGCTCAAAAAATGCAGATTTTATCTTTGCGCCAGACTCCTTCTGTACAGAACAAAAGCAAACCCAAACATTAAGGAGATGCTGTGTAAGAAGCATACAGCTATGAAAATCAGAAGAGACATCAAGAGGTTGGTCCTCAAAAGGATGTGTTAAATCTGGCCTATGGGCAGTGCAAATATCCTTCAATGAAGTTCAGTAAGGCTCAGATGGATTCCTACGTAAGAGCAGCTCAAACTGATATGTTTACAAATATGTAGTTTCATTTAATGTTCTTAAATAAACGCCACAAGAGAAACATTGAAGATACACCGAACCGTGCTCCTTACTCCTTAGTGAAGGTAACCTAATGGAATATATGCATAAATGGAAGTAAGGGTTGAGTAAATAATTTACAACACATATTACATGAAAAATTTCTAAAGTATCTAATATACACATTACTGAGAAATAGTCTAGATCAGCACAGCTTAGGCCGAGTAGGATCCTGTAAACCATTATACTGCTGGTTAGCTTTAATTCAACAGGACAAGAAACTCACTAGACCAAATTTGTTTGAATATAAAAGTATTGTACTTAAGACGTGTTCATCACACATGCTGTACAAGTGTTGATATATCTTTGGACATGAATAGGCATTATCATAATGCAACGGCATACCTGGTTGTCATGATATAGAAAATTATTTTGTTATAATTGAGAATTGGCACATATAATATTTGCATCTTACTCTCTCCGTTCCATATTGTAAGGTGTTTTAGTTTTGTCATAAGTCAAACTTATCTAATTTTGATCAAGTTTATAGAAAAATACATCAACATCTACAACATCAAATTAGTTTCATTAATCAACATATATAAGGCATATTATGAGTGAATACATAGATTAAGAATTTAAGATGGTAATAAAATCAAGATAATAAGAAGACAAAATGACCGATCTTAACTGCCTAGGGAATTGGAGAGAATAGTTAATGAGTGCTAAGTATATATGTAGGACAGAAGTGATAAATGGGTGCAAATAAGGTAAAACGTCAGAAAATTGAAATGCATCCCTTATATTTTGGAAGTTGCAGAAAAGAATATGTGCTGTATTTTGATTTTTGAGAAGAATGAAGTAATACAATAGGTACTGTGTCAACGCAAATAGATGCTCAAAAACTATATGAAATTTTTACATGTTGTATCTGTAAATCCATCCCCCTGCATCAATAAATCATGACAAACTGGGGCATGTGTAACCAGCATAGTTATAGCACATGGCCCAGCCCAGCCCAGAGGTCCAACCGGAAAAAACTGGACCCAGCACTTGGGCCAGGCCAGTCTGGCTAGTGGGACCGTTTAAGCAGCTGACAAGGGAAAATCCTGGTTCAACTGCCAGTTTCTTGGCCACCAGGCCAACCTAGGCATGTTACGAGCCATTCAAAATTTCCAAAAATTGCTAGTGACAACTGGACTTCAAACTCAAAAGATGTTGCTAATCGCTTGCTTGGGTAAACCAACTTGGTTAACACTACTTGCTTGTTTCTAGCTGTTAACATGCCTACAATAGCACATGAAGTACTATGCTCGTGTGGTCTGAGAAGCGTTAACCGGGCGATTTGACCTCTTATGTAGTGATCCAAGGCCTTGGGCAAGTCAATGTCCAATCTGGATCTAATAACATTGTGTAATTACTTTAGCAACCTAGGATGCTACAACTCTAGTGCTGAGCAAATAAAAAACCATATTTCATTATGAAGGTCTACAGAAACAATTTCCATCACCAAGCTCTAGTTTCACCACCAAAATGTGGAAGAGGAAAACTTACGTTTTTTAGCTGCAAAACCAAAGTTTCCCCTTCTTTGAGGCTGTAATCCACTGATGATGATTTCTCATAGTGTTGTACCATCTCTTCAGCAGTCTTTTTCTTGTTGAGATATCTTTGGTAATGTAGGAAATAACAAATCGTTACCAGAAAATGGTACGTCATATAAACAACTTATTGGATAAGAATATTACCGTACACAACTACAATTGCAAAACAGAAAGATAAATTGAATTCCTTGTGGCCAAAAACAGAAACATTTCATCTGACTGACAAAAAAAACATAATTGGCAAGTAAAATGTACATCCTAAGAACCGATTGTGTGGGTAGAGGATTTGATTGGGTTCATTTAATAGACCTGTTTAGTAATAAGATGGCTGAGCATTCAAAATAATAATCATACAGGTAGGCGTGCTAACTGGAAATCATTGTCATGTTAGACCACTTTAATGATACTGCATCTAAATGGAATTCATCTACAGAGTTCCCAGCCATTGCAGGATTACATGGAGGAACATTCGAATACATATCATGCTTCAAATAATGAACACAAGGATACTTCATATGGTCATGCAGAGCAGCTTGGAAATCATATGCTTGAGGTCTTTCGCGGAAGCCTAAGCCTATAAAGGCATGACGCTGACGTCCATCTGCAATATGAGGTAAGATTAGTTAATATGTTTATATGTATGGATCAATGCGATAACTGATAAACCACTTCGAACACTATGCTTGCCACCTCAACACGAATTATCAACACTATGATCACCAACTCAATGGTAAGAAAAACATTAAGACACATGAAAATCTTAAAAGTCATGAGAAGATCAGCGTATCACCTATATTCTCTTCAACGCGGAGTACAAAATATCTGCAAGCACAATGTTGGAGTAGCAACAATCATTCCAGGTTATCTTTATACAGTCTCTGTATAGTATCTTATGCACGATAAAAACACTGAGGCACATAAGTCGCCACAGGATTAAACCCCTATGTGGCAGGAAAAAAAACAGACCTGCTGCTATCAATAACAGGTTCCACCGGATGTGGTTCGCCCTCTCTAAGAAATGCCCTAGCATACAGCTCGCCTGAAATGTGTCTGAAGAATCAACATCGGTGATCACAAAAGCATCGACCAACAGTACTACTGTGATATTTTTGTACCTGTGCTCTTATCTTCCAGTTTGATGATGCACTCTTCTCCTTTGCTGAAAACCTTAAGCGTCCCTTCCCAAGCCCACTTGTTGACGTTCCATTCATCAGCCCTGGTTGATACCCACGGTTTAACAAATGTGGTCAGCTCTTCATACCAAAGTCACAACAGAACGAGTATAGCAATGAGGTGAACTAATCCAAAGTCGTCGCATTCAACAGGTCCAATGGAACAATGATTTGCAGAAACAAGACAATCTGTAGCTAATTCAGATTCTTATCTTTGTTATGTCAAGTTCCTCACACAGTCAAACCTCAAAACCACGTTTGCTTAACCATACAGACAATTGAAATGCTAATCCTACCAAGCACATTTCTATCAGGATTCTTTGGTGAGCCAAGATTAGTACCTGTAGGAGGCGGCCGTCTTCCTGGGAGGTATCTGCGTAAAGAGATAGAAAGAAAACATGAGAGCACGTTGACGCACACCTAGTGCTCGACGAATTGCGCCCCAGAAAACCAAGCACGGGACTACACACTATAAACCGTCAAACAAACCGGTGGATTAAGGCGGCGAGTGGGAGCGGGGCGGGGCGTACCAGGTAGACGTAGCACTCGGTGACCTGGAACAGCACGAGCTCCACCGGCTCCTCTGCCTCCGCCTGGGCCTGAGCCTGCGCCTGCTCGCCGGCGCTCGACATGGTGCCGCGCGCCCGGCAAGGCCGAACCGAACCGGCGCTGATCTTGCCGGGGAGCGGGGGATCGAGGAGGAGCGGCCGGGCAGGGGAGGAGGAGGAGGCTGGCCGGATCCGGCGCCGGCACCCGAATGCGGCGACGCGGAGGCGCGTGGAAGAGGAATGGATTTCTTTGGGGAGACTCAGAGCGAGAGAGAGAGAGAGAGAGGTGGGAGGTTTGCGTCGCAGCGTCGAGTCGGGCACGGCTGTTGGTGTTGTGTTTAGGTGCGTGGTTGCGCCAGCGTTCACCGTACTGTTTTGGGTTACCGTGCGCAAGATAGGTAACCGTTCAAAATCGTACCAAATTTATCTCAAAAAATTTAAATTTAAAATTTTTAAATCTTATGATAAGTTTACGATTATCACACGATATCACGTGGTAAGCTACCATATGCATATCAAGCTAACAATAAAAATTACAGAAAAAATTATAAAACATATTAAAAATTCTAAAAAATTATAAAAAATTCAGAAAAAATTGTACATATCTCTAGAAAAATAATGTAATATTGTATAATTTTTTTCATAATCATTGCTATTTTTTTTACACTTAAATAAAGTAGAAATTATATCCTAACATATCTCTTTTTTTTAATTTCGATATAGCTCTAAAATATAAAATAAAGTTTATTACTTTCACAAACTTTCTTTACCATAATGATCTATAATTTAAATACTGTCTAAAATTTTTTTGGATTTTTTTTATTTTTTTAAAAAAATTAAATTTAGATAAAATTTATTTAAACTAATCCGTCGGTAACGGATATAGTAGCCGACGGTTTGGATGATAACCAGTAACCCCGCGGTTACCGTATGGTAAGGCCAACCCTGGGTTGCGCTCGTGTTCATGTTCGGCTGGGTGTGTGTGTGTGTGTGTCTTGGTCGCTGATTCGGTGTTGCTTCCTTCCGGTTTCGAAGATTGGAGATGCTGTTGACTCGCACTCTCCTATGACTTGTTTAGGATGCGAGATTTTATAGTTGTACTCCCTCTCTTTAAATACTTGTTATTAAATACTTGTTAGTGTATATTATTTATCTTAAAATTTTGATCACTCGTTCTTTAAAAAATATATTACTTAAAGTATGACATATTAATGAAGTATATTGTATTCTAAATATAATTATGAAACTTTTGTACACCATGGTCTAATCATTTAAAATTTATTAATGGTCAAAATTAAACTTGTATCAGTCAACAACGATAGTTATTTAAAACTGGAGAGAGTATTAGTAACTCGTAAAATTATTTATTGTAACAGATTCAGTTAAATTTATAAAATTTTAATAATCAAAATTATATTAAAATAATTTTATAATAAGTTTATGGTATTATGATAGTTTTTGAGGCAAATATACCATGTCATTTTTTAACTAAACATTTGATAAATTATTGATGGTCACAGACCAAATTTTATTGTAAACCTCAAATATTTTTGGTCGGAAGGAGTATTTTGCTAGTTCTAAAAAATTGTAAGTTAAGAAGATTGTCAGTTACGAGAATGAGAGACAAGATTTATTAGTTGAAAAATTACTTTAGAAAAGTATTCCAAAAACAAAACGTGTTATTTAGAAGGTTAGTAAACGTGCAAACAAAAATTCAAAATCTAAAATCAGAAAAGAACCGAACGATATGGGCCTTGAAATTACAAGTTACACGCAAGACTATCCATCAAGCAAAGGCTCACACAGACACTTGCAGTTGCAGGAGCCTCCCATGATCTGGATTTACGCCCACACGCTGTGTGCACTGACAGTTGTACTTTGTGGTGCTTGAGATTTAATCTACAGTAGTCCAAGTCTACTACACTAGTGAGGATCATGGATGGAATTTCCGTCCTGCCCGATACCACTTGTGTATCATTTCCGCGTTGAGGTGGACTCGTCGACACAGAGCATATCCAAGAGAGAAAAAAAATTACTAAAACTTAAATTTTAGTATTTAAATTAAAAAACAAGCCGCTAACAAATATCCAAATCTATCATAAAAAATTCACATGACTAAGCTTAGCCAAAAAGTAAGTAGATCTAGAGAACCTATCGTTGTTCCTAGTTATGGCTCGTATGGAAAAATTTTAGTACTTGTACTTAGGAATTCTCCGTCAGTACCTTTTCTTCCTTCCGACGCCTTTCACCCGTGTAGATTTTTTAACGCCGCTTGCCGTATTCGGTTGATCCACACACCGCCGTAAGCCATTGTCGGTTTGCCTCTCTACAAGCCGCGATTAATGACACTTTCTGCTAGGGGATCGACATGGTCTTCTATTTTTTCACAGGCTAACGGCAAAGTCTTCCGTTAAGGGCACTATGGCCAGCGACGTGTTCTCTGGTACCAAGGAGCGATGGTGTTAACGAGGATCCTCTCGATCGGTGTTTGCACAGGGGCACAGTATCATTAAAAGAAAACGATCGTAAGCAAATGCTATGCCTATTTATCCTGCGTGGCCAACAAACTAATTTTTGGGATTTAATTTTTTAGTCTTTTTTGAAGATGTTAAAGCTTTTTAAGCCTAAAATTTTTTAGAATAATTCTAATATAAGATTTTTTAAGGATTAATTTTTAGATCACTCTCAAAATGCTCCATCTTCAACTTAACATAAACTATGCGGGAGGATAAGTAGTACACATACCAGGCCATTGTTGTTCTCGATATCAACCACCGCCGTGGTGACCACCTCACAAACTGGTGATGTTAAGTGCATCTCTCTATTTGTATTTTTTTTCATCCTTTCAAATTTTAAGTGCAGATTTATATTTATATGTATGCATACAAAAATATTATATTATGGTAGAATTATAAATGAAACTATGAGTAATGACATTATAAATATTTAACAGTGTTTTTTCCAATAGTTATTTTAATATGTGTATATACACAGCTTTATATTATGCGCCAATAGACTAGCCCTCTGCAGAAATTTAAATTTTAAAACATAATTTTAGAGTTTTTTTTATCTTAGTTTATTTCTAGCATTGATTTTTAACTTACTATGAACATAAATATAAAAGTTTTACTATAAATTATTTTTGGGTTTTATGGATTATTAGCTGTAGACCAAATGATCGGATCATAAATCATAGGTTAAGGTTGACTGTTGGTGCGTTCTCTTTTAATGCCTGCGACGGTTTTTAAGATGCAGTTGAACCAAGTATGGTCTCTTAAAGTGAATTCTGACCATGATTTTTTGTACAAAATCCACAAGCATGGAAAAGTGATTTTCAAATATAAATTCAATGGAACCGTTCTCTAATCACAAAATATATATACAGTATATTGCAGGCTAATTGTTAGTGAAATATCACAGGGTTTAAATCTAGAAATAGGGTATATTACAGGAATAAATGTTACTAATTCTGTTCCGAAATATAGCAACATTTAGCTATATACCTAGATAAGTGTATATCTAAATATATAGTCAAAAGTTATTATATTTTAAGATGAAGGTAGTAATACATAATCCATTATTAGTAAACTCAAAGATAACGAGTATCACACATTCGTTTAGGTGATTTTCGGTTGTAAATTGGGATCAAGGTCACGCGAAACACAACATGAAAATATACGCCGTATACTTGTAAAGCGTACACAAAACAACCAAAGCTTCCGTAAACTTGAAAAGCGTACACAAGACCACAAGACGTATAATACGCAACCATGCAGAAAGCATTGTCTTGGACGAAAAACAAAGACAAAGTAAAACTAAAAAGAGAAAATGCACCAGCCGGGAATCGAACCCAGGTCTGTACCGTGGCAGGGTACTATTCTACCACTAGACCACTGGTGCTCCTCGTTACGAATTTCTAATGATATTCCTTGCAAACCTAAAATACTGTGGTATTTTGGTCTTTTCAGTCAGCAAGGTAAAATAGTCTTAAAGCTCTGGGGGAAAATATCACAGGCATGTTTAATCTGGAAATTGTTGGAGCATATATTTTGCTCATCCTTTCCTTAAAAAAAAGAATTTGTATGCCAATTATTGCCTATTGACATTTGTATAAGGAGTATGATGGAACAGGCAAATACCAAGTTTCGGCAACTGTATCCCTGTTTTCATGAATATATTTGCAGCTCACCTTGATCGTGGTAGATTCTAGATGCAAGTAGATAATTGAACTACCTTTTTCTTGTAATTCTTCCTCCATGCAAGAATATGAGATGTATTAGTTTTTTATATAGTCTCTAATATCATATTATGATCATTAATTTTTTTTATGATATATCATAACTAGAGAATTAGCATCATATGAATGTATTTTTTAAATACGAGTATAATGATATCACACACAAAACAGATATATTATTAGATTAATAATTAGTCAAAGCTTTGGGATGTTGACTCTTTAAAATAAGAAAATAAGGGTGTCCTATATTATATTTTTGGACGAAGTATGGTTTTTGCATGAAAGTCGACCTGTAAATCCTAACACGAAATCCTGGTCCCCTAGTTGACAATTCTCACTTCCGATTTGACATCTATCGATCTCAAATAAACAGTCTCTAGTGCAAAGTTAAAATCATGTGCTCCCAACTTAAAGAATTGAGAAAACTTTCATTAATATATACCCGTTTTCACGCCTCGTATTTTGCATAGAATTTATAACACACTATATACAACAGAATGTCCCACAAAGGATGCTGGACAACTTCAAATTAATAATTGCCGCCTTATTTCTATGCACGTGCATAAATTTATTTTTTTATAAAACACATATTTTAGAGTCCAAACAACCGTTTGAGAGACTTTACTACATTCATGAGAGTGATGATATTTTCTTTACCAAGAAATAGCAGGGGAGACCTAGCGGCTAAAACTGTACTTGATTACTAGTAAAGTGCCTATGTATTGGAATAGAAAGTAAAATGGAGGAAGTTTGAGCAAAGAAAGAGAGTATGATCGATAGACAGTCGAGTGAGAGGGGGAGTTGAGTGAGAGGGGGAGGCAATGGCACGCCAAACCCTAGTTGGAGAGAACAAGAGGAAGAAGAGAGTTGTGATGGGAGAAAGTAAGTGGACCGGGGAGATAGAGGTGATCATATTATTGTGATCCAGTTTCTAAATTAGTAATTTGGATCACCTGACCTTCTTTCTTTCGGGTTTTCGATCCCACGTGCGATGGATGACGGACTAAAGTACAAGAGCACTCGTATTTTATAAGTATATATAGGTACTCACTTCATCTTAAAAAGAATACAATTATATCATTTAAAAACAAATTAGTGGAGAAGGGAAATGACCTATATGTCCATCATTAAATCAGGGTGGTTAGGGGTGGAAGTGTGGTTGAAGGTAACATGTGGAGAAATTTGAATGAGAAATGATTAGAAGAAAAATAATATTCTAGAATTATTTTTGACAAAACTCTTTTTTATAAATTTCCGTAAGTCAAACATCGTGTTAAAAGCCAATGACATTATTTTTTAAGAACCGAAGCGAGTAATAGGTAAAGATATGAAAGATTACAAAAATTTTAATCATAAGATCCCATCTTCGATAGTGCCGTCACCTCTCGTTTAATTAACAAAGAAGCAAAAGGACGTCTAGTTGCCTCCAAAAATAAAAAGAAGGAAGCTTTTTTGTAAAAAAAAAACTATAAAATGGTATATATTATTGGAACGGTATAGGTTAGGTACGGTTTCCTGTTTCTACCCTAAAAAAATGTAGTTGTTTCTTAGTATCTTCCAAGTAGCTAGCACAAATTTTTCCACGAATCAGTCACCCCGGTACTGCCTTTTAGCCTCCCTCATCGTCATTTCAAAATTTAATGTAGTTTTCCACGTAATTTCAGCTGAAACGATATTGAGAAGGGAAATTAAAATAAGAAAGCCATGATATTATACTCATAAGTCAAGAAGCTAATATTAATATTAACAAGTACTCCCACCGTTTTATATTATAAGTCATTTTGATTTTGATCAAACTCAAATTATTTCAAATTTGACTAAATTTATGGAAAAATATAGTAATATTTTTAACACAAGAAAAATATGTTATAAAAATATATTTAGTTTTGGATTTAATAAAACTAATTTATTGTTATAAATGTTGGTATATTTTTCTATAAATTTCTCAAAGTTTGATTTTGATTAAAGTTAAAACGACTTATAATCTAAAATGGAGGGAGTATTATAAAGATGCATGTTACACCTTATAAATCTGATCATGTTTTTACTCCGTTTAAGTCCATACAAAATTTAGATGAACCATTTATAGGTTGCATAATTCCTTTTTAGACAATTTATTAACGTGTCCAGTTTGGACCCAGATCAACAACGGATGCCCGAGTCCAGAAATCCTGCGGCTGCCTGCTCAATAAAACCCCTCGACCGATCCCACTCCTACCCCACCCAAGTCGCGTCGACGAGCTTCCCCTCTCCTCCTCTCACACGCGCCGCCAAGCCCTACCTAGGGTTTTGCCCCCCTCTCCCCTCCCCGCCCCGCCCCGATGGATCCCTACCCTAAGAAGCGCAAGCCCGACGAGAACGGCGCGGCCGTCGCCTCCCCCGCCGCGGGTGCCGCCGCGCTCGGCCTCACCCGCGACGACGTCCTCCGCCTCCTCGAGCCGCTCTCCCGGGACCAGCTCGCCGACATCGCCGCCTCCGCGGCGCTCGCCTCGGGGGTGGCCCTCGACGCTGTGCGCGCCGCTGCCGACCGCGACCCGGCCCTCCGCAAGCTCTTCGTGCGGGGCCTCGGCTGGGAGACCAACTCCGACTCGCTCCGGGCGATATTCTCCGCCTACGGCGACCTCGAGGAGGCCGTCGTCATCACCGACAAGTCCACCGGCCGCTCCAAGGGCTACGGCTTCGTCACGTTCCGCCACGCCGACTCCGCCGTCCTCGCCCTCAAGGAGCCGTCCAAGAAGATCGACGGCCGCATGACCGTCACGCAGCTCGCCGCCGCTGGCGCTGCCGGAGGGGCGTCCGGAGGGGCCGCCGGCGCCGGTGGCGCCCCCGCCGCCGACGTCTCCCTCCGCAAGATCTTTGTTGGGAACGTCCCTGCCGACATGCCGTCGGAGCGCCTTCTTGCACACTTCGCAGCCTATGGTGAGATTGAGGAGGGGCCGCTGGGGTTCGACAAGCAGACGGGCAAATTCCGGGGCTTCGCCCTCTTTGTGTACAAGACACCTGAGGGTGCACAGGCCTCGCTAGTGGACTCAGTAAAGGTTATCGACGGGCACCAGCTCGTCTGCAAGCTAGCGATCGAAGGGAAGAAGGGGAAGCAGTCTCAACAGCAGCAGCAATCTGGGCCTGGTGGGGCTCAGCCGCCACAAATGCTCCAAGGTGGCCCGCCGGACATGCCGGGTTCTGGGCTTGGGCTTGGACCGCAAATGGGTGCGCAGTATGGTGGCCCTGGGAGTGGTCTGTCATCGTTTGGTGGATTTGGTGGTGTAGGCGCCGGGCTAGGTGGTCCCAATCCATATGCGAACTTGCCATCTTCCATGGGTGGCGGCGGTGGAGCTGGGTTGGGTTCATTGGGCAATCAGATGCCTTCTGGGATGGGTGGTGCCGGGGCTGGTGCATATGGGCATGGGGGATTGGGTGGTGGTTCCTTTGGGGGCTCATCCCAGTTTGGTGCTGCTGGGATGGGGGCTTATGGCGGTCTAGGCATGGGCGGAGCCTCATCGCTGTACCGCATGCAACAGGGTTCAGGTGGGCTTCCTTCTGGCGGGTATGGTGAGGGTAACTACCCTCTTCCAGGGCCTGGTTTCCGGGGTCAGGAGGGTGGTATGTCACCTGGACCAGGTGGTAGGGCTCCTATGTACCCCAATGTGCCTCCTTATTTCTGAGGTAATTTTTTGCACCCCTTCCACATGTCTTGAATTTTTTAGTTGATTCAGTTAGCCTTTTACACCCAAATGATTGATAGTTGTCTTGCTATGTGGTTATTATGCCTGAACCTGAACTTGCCCTGTGTTTGCATTGTGATTGCTGCATGCTGTGTTTGCATTTATATGAATGTGTTTGTGACTGAAATGTAAGAAACTTGCACTGGTTACGTTCTGATAATCTGTAGAGAACTGGGGCAATATTGTTATATTAGAGTTTTGTGATTGGTATGGAGTGCAGAATTTAATGGATGCTAGGTTAAGTATGTTAATGCGCTTTTGTTGCTGATTACTTTGTTATATATTTTTTTTATGCTGAGAAATCTCTTTGGGCGCTCAATTGTTTTGGTAGCATCAAGGTTTAGTATAGTAATTTCATGGTTATATTTCAGGGTAGCTGTCACCCACTCTTTATTGGTAATTTATTGATCTTGTTTGTTGTTTCAATATATGATTTCATTGCCTGTATTGCTTTATTTGGTCATGTGTTCCGTGTAATATCGGGTCCTAATCTGTGTCCAAAGTGTCTTGTGATATTCAAGCTTTGCTGGTATCTGATTTCTTATGATGGTAGATCATGTGTATGTCTGTGATAATTTACTTGGTCGGATACAATGCTGCATTACATTTGACCACATCACTTTGAGATTGAAGTGACGGCAACTGTCTGAAATTTGAGGTTGATGTGCTGAGGGTTACATTATATTTGAGTATATATAATAAAATATGATCTTTTTGGCTTAAAAGACTGTTAGTCCTACATATTTGCATGTATGTATCTCATGGTTCTTTTTTCTTGAGCAACCTAGCTTGTGGATCATTTTTCCAGGTTACTCCTGAATATGATTTTTACAACTTTAAGTGTCTTATCATTGGAAGCGAAATACATGCACATTGAAACATCCGTCTGCCTGGTTTGCAATTTGACGATATTCTTTCTGCTTTGATCTTTTTGCCATTTTTGCTTTGCATAATTGGCATGCAGCCTTTTTTTAAAACTGAAAAAACTTTTACAATTTTAAAGTTGTCATCATATTTTTTTATACAAGATTAGCGTTAGACTTTATTGTGTTCTGTGTCATGATGCCTTTTTTTCCCATTTCTTTGCTCAAGATTATTATATTCAGTCGATCGGTTTTCTCAAGATTCAAAGTTGTACTTGATGTCATTCCCCTTTAGGATTAGGCTGTGATATTAGAGCTTGATGTATATTAAGCATTATTTTTAACTTTTCTTTAATGTCATATTATCTTAATTTTGTTTGTATATTTGTGCATTGCTGATCTATATTGATTGAATTCCAGTGAATGTGTGAATCAGGTGTGTGACAACTCTTGGGAGCATATGCTTTGAATGGTTGTGCTGAATTCAGAAGTTGTCTGCTTACATGGATGTCTTGCATATTCTGGCTGCCTCTGATCTGGAAATCAGTTTTTTGCTCTCAATTTTTCTGTTACAAGATAAATCAAGCTAGCTTAGTGTTTTCTGAGATCTCTTCATTAGACATGTACTGTTTCATGACTGCGTTGCAGTTTCTGTTCTCATAAATATGTGAGGTGTCATTTCACATTGTTGTAATGCTCATTGTCTTATGATATCCAGCTATTTATGATTACATCTGGTGTTTGGTTTAATTGTGTGACTTGTTATTGGTGGCGACTTGATTGGCAAACCGTCTGCTATCGATATGTGTGATTGATGATTTGTAATAGCTACATAACGACAGTTTTACTAAACAACTCCTGGATTTTTTATGTTGACCATCTGCAGATAAGTGCAGACATACTAGAAAACCTCATGGATTTTTATGTTTGACTATCTGCAGTGTGTCAATCTTTACTGAACAAGTATCCATGCTGTAGTTTGATCTGTCTTCAGGTTTTGATAGTATGTATATTGTTTGATTAGAGGAAAGTAGATATTTATCTGTATCCAACACACGAAATCCACAACTCTCATGTCTAGCATTTTTAATTCACATTGAGCCATACTAGATACTTAATTTTGCTTCGAGTGAGAACTTTACACTTCTATCCCCAACTCTTGTGTCTAGCATTTGTAATTCGCATCGAGTCATCTTGGTTGCTAGATACTTAATTTTGCTTCGAGTGAGAACTTTTCTACACCTATATCCCCAACTCTGATGTCTAGCATTTGTAATTCATATTGAGCCATCTTGGTTGCTAAGTACGTTTTGCTTTGAGTGAACTCTTTTAGTCAGACTCTACTTATGTGCTCCTCCTGTGTACTCCCACATCATTACAATTACATATGTGTGCTTGTAAGGAGTATTTTCAAGTGTACAAAGCATATAACTTGTTGCTGTTGGGTGAGATTTTGGACATTTCTTTTCTTTTGTCTTTTTCTTCATTACAGATCAGTAGCTTTTTGTGTCCCACGATTGTGTTAAGGAGAGGTTCCCCTGCCTTCTGTTGCATGAGAATGCCCTGCTGATCATTCTCCGTGTATTCATTGATTCGTGAATTTTGATTGAGCCAGATTTCTTGGTTTGGCAACGATTTTGGTGTACCTGTTTGCCACTACACGTCGGGCTTGTTTTCTTTCTCGTGGTATGAAGATCTATGCTTGTATGTAGGATCTATGCCAACTTACATGCAAGATTTATGCCCTGCTTGTATGGTTTGTCTTCTGCTGTGCCATTCACTCCCAGGCAATGCAATGCTGCAAAACTGTATTGTCTCTATCCTAGCTTTATCCTAGCTAGTGTACATTAACTGGAGACCTCGCCAAGGAGGCAAGCAACAGTAGATTCCAGGTATCTGGCAGGCCCGGAAGGCACCAGTGGCTACAGTCAGCATACACCAGTGGCTGCTGCCGCTGCTCCATGCTAAGGGGCTTCCCTTCCCTGGTGATGGTGTACACCGACGGATGCGCGTCGATCCGAAGCTCGGAAAGGCGTGTGATGTTCAGATACGTGACGGGCGCCCTCATGCTCCTGATGTTCCTCTCGACGACGGACACCATGCTCTTTGGAAACCATGGAACGATCGCTGTTCCGTCTGTGACTGGGGACGTCTGGTTGTAGCACCAGTTTTCGCTGCAATTTGCAGGAGCATCACCGTTGCATGTTAGATCAGTGGTGCCCATGGTGAATTTGTGACGGGTAACAGAGATGATGTAATTACCTCTTGTGTTCTGGGGAGACGCTTCGGAAGAAGACCCTGGTCCTGGCCGTGTCCACGTTGTGATCGACCCATCTCGCCCATGTCGTCAGTGCCATGTTGAACGCCGCCTCGCCTCCCATCTCGACCAGCTTGCCGTCCCTCTCGAGGTGGTCCCACCTGCAGCCACACACGCAGCTTCACCTGAAGTCCTGAAGTTGAGATGAGGCTGTCACTTGTCTAGAGAAGAGTTGGGGGCGGACTTACGCCCTGAGCTTGCCGGTGTGAGTCCACCAGTGGCCGGTGTTGAAGACGAGGACGTCCGCGCCGCGCAGCTGCTCCAGTGTGGCCGGGAGCTGGTCCAGCTTGAGCGCCCTCGTCCGGTCCTGCTTCGTCTCGAGCTTCACCAGGAACGGGCTCCAGAAGAACTCCACCGAGCAGTTGTAGTCCTGTTTATGAATCACGCATGTAATCAGAATTGTGCCCACAAGTCTAACATCACAATCTGTAGTTTCTCACCAATGGGAGGTGTTTTAGTTTCATTTAACTAGTTTTTACATCTCTTGCTAACTAGCTGTCACGCAAGTAAAAAAGGTACTACTTGGATGTCGAATTCGTAAAATCACCATTAGAAACCATGTTATATTTGCCCTCAGGAGGGCTTTGTTTTTCGGTTTTGATATTTGGGAGTGTGCACACTTACTCCCTCCGGTAAAAAATATTTGATATTTACGACAAGATTTGATTAAATTTTTAAAATTCCGACGATCAATAATTTTTCAGTTGCTTAGTTTAAAAACAAAATAAATGATATATGTAGATTAACAAAAAAAACTATTATAATATTATAAACTTATTATGTTCTATAAATTTATTAGTATAATGTACTATCGATCGTCAGAATTTTAAAAGTTCTACCGAGTCTTATCTTAAGTGTAAAATATTTTTTTAAAAATATAAGGCCTATTGATTTCATTAGGACAAAATTTTGACTAACGTTTACTTTATCAGGATATAGTTTTTATAAAATAAATTAATATTATTATATACATATTCAAAAGTATTAAAAAATAAAGGCCTAATATGTCTTATAGTTTTTTAAACGGATAGAGTAAAAAACTAAGGAAAGAAAATGAAGGCCGTGGATCTCATCGGTTACGACAGTGATGGCGTGTTTTCTTGCAGTAATAAAGAAAACTCGGCCTGCACTAATTACGGGACGTTGTCTAACGAAAACTCGGCCTATAGAGCATTCTTCTTCCGGTCCACGCGATTGGCTGATTGGTACGTAGGTCAACTCTACCTCACCTACGGCGAAAGAAGCGCCAAAACTCATCGCGGGATTCATGGAAAACAAACAAAAATAGAGAACAGATTGGTAATCTGTTTGGCGTGCATCCGTGGTTACGTACCATGGCGCGGAAGATCGTGTAGCCGGAGGCGACGTCGTCGACGAGCGTCCGCGAGCGGTCGGGCACGGCGGTGTAGAGGAGGCAGGCGAACGACTCCCACATGTTGCGGTTGAGCGAGTCGCCGACGAACACCAGCCTCCGGTTCCGGCACTGCTCCAGCGCCGCCTCCCTCCCGCCGGAGCCGAAAAGCCCTTCGCCGCAACCCCGCGGCTGCCACCGCCACTGCTTGTACCCGGAGTCCGGCCGCCCGTTCCGCCGGCACGTCACCTGGTCGCTCAGGAACGGGCACTCCGCCGCCTCGTACAGCGGGTAGTGCCCCGCCGTGTCGCGCACCCACCGCCCCTCGAACAGGTCGCAGCTCTGCTCTTCTCCCTCTTTCTCGGCCGGCGCCGGCGCAGGCGCGGGCGCGGGCGCTTCGCTGATGGCATCGTCCTCCTCCTTCTCATCCTCATCAAGACCAGGCGTCGTTGCCGCCGGCGCAACAACAGCCGCAGCGTGGCGATCATGGACGCTGCCACCTGGCGACGGCGAGAGGGACGCTGCCTCCGCCAGCTTGGCGTATCTCTCCCACGGCGCCTCCGGCTGCTGCGGCACCGCGAAGAGAGGCCGGAACGGGCGGGAGGAGCCGAGGAGGAGGATGCCGACGGAGACGAGGAAGGAGAGGCAGAGGAGCGCGGAGAGCGAGGTGGCGAGCGCCCACCTCTGCCGCGACGCCGCCGCCGCGAGCGAAGGCTTGACCACGGCGGCGGAATAATCCATCGTTAATGACGAGTTAATCCGCAAAGCGCACAGCTGTAGTCGGGTTAATTACCTCACCGGAGCACGGGCTGGAGATTAATCAAGGCGAGGAAAGCATGGAGAGGAGGGTTTTGGTTGGCTGCTTCGGCTGCTTTCCGGTGAGGAGGGGTTGGGGTTTTGGTTGGGTGCCCACACTACACTTGCTGCTGTTTTCATGTGTGCACACCCTCACTTCCTCTCCGTGTGTACTCATATGGGTAGCAATTATGCTGCTGCTGCTTAGTGGCAGTAGTACAGTTTCACCAACTCTAATCATGAAGAAAGTGGTATCAATGTCTTTCAGAGTGAAAAAGAAGCAATTTTGATGCTGAAATTTCTATTATCAATTATGCTGAGAACTTCTAGCTAGAGAACTTTCTCGTGTATCAAAATTACTAATTCAGTAGCTATTCTTTTGTGGCAGGAGATATGAATAGTTTAATTAGTTTTCAAAGGCTCATGATCAAGTTGACGTGGCACGTGAATGATTGCTGATTCGTTCTTCCGATGTGACCAAGTACAAATACATAGCCCGTGTATTTATATGTAGGTGGACCTGCAGGAATGAGTAGTAGGGTAATAGCTGAGCTGTTGTTAAGAGTAAAAAAGCACACACTTTTAGCCGCAAGCTGGATGGGCACAAGCCTTGTTAATCTCCCGGCACAGGACTACATCATTTACTGCCTTTTGCCGTGGGTATTATTCTCATCATAGGACTCATATCAACCATACTGTCTACACTACTAATTATCAGCATTCCTCGTTGCCTTTTGGCCGGGAGAGAGGCCGGCCATCATATGCATGCATAGCAAGTCGAAATCGTGAAAAAAAAAACATACTAATGAATCACGCGACGTGCATGTACGGCGGCCATGATACGATCGGGGAGCAAGCGAGCGATCGAGCGTGGCCGTCGCGTAAAGGATCGGTGACATATCTTGCAAAATACTATAAATATTTCTAGATTATTTAATAAAATTATAAAACATTATAATAATATAAGATATGATATTTAACTATCAGGTCTAATATATATGGATATTGAGATCTATATCATTAGAATGGTATGCTGTTTTCTAGTCTTCCTCTTAAAATTAATATAAAAAAATTAAATAAAAAACAATAATACAAATAGTACAAGAAATATTTATATCATGAAATAAAATTTAAATTATAAAACGGAGAGAGTATTCGCCGGCCTGCCTCGCCGTACGCGCGTAACGTTGGCAAAGCGGATCTCATCGATCGAGTAGTGGTGGGCTGGTCGGTCATCATGTCGGTCGATGGATCGCCTTTGCCGCTTTGCGGAGCCAAGCCAGCTGGTGCTGCGCTTCGCCGGAGAGGCATCGATCGCGTCGCGCTGCCTTTCCCTGGGGCCGCGAGGTCGAGGGCTTTGGGCCTTATGCCCGCATGGGCCCAAGGATGGTTGGAAAGCAGCCTCACCGGCCCACGACACTGGCTGCAAAAAAAAGAGCCGACGCAAAGTCGTCTCTGATCAGTGGGCCCGTGCTGTCAGTGACCCCATGCTGGAGGCGCGCGCGCGGCGTCGGGGAGTGGTCGGTGAGTGCGACTGCGACGGACGGTGTGACCTGGTGGAGGGCGCTCGCGTGTTCCGTTCCGGTTGGTTCCTCTCTGCTTGTGGGTGTTTGATGCGTTTCCCCACCACCCGATGGCGCTGCTCGCCACCGCCACGCCACCCTGCGGCCTCCTCCTAACCGCGCGCGCCTCCGCGTCCTCTCCCGGCTGCTTCCTCCGCGCGCCGAGATCCCGCGCGCTTCGCCGCGCCATGGCCGCCTCCGGAGCTGACGCTGCGGCTAGCGGTGGCTCCGCTCCCCCGTCGCTGCTCGTCTTCTCAGGTGCCTCTCTCTTTCGTGATGCCGCAGTTGCTGTAATTGGAGGCCTGTGCGGGCGTCGGGAGCTCGGTGATTGGTGGGGATTCGATGGGCTAGGGCGGACTGCGCGTTCCAGTCAACTGTCATTGCTGTGCGTGTGTTAGCGGCTTAGAGTGGATTAGCGGAATCGTCGAGCAGAAACTGCCTGTGATTGCGGGTGAGTTCCTTCATGGCATTGTACGATTGGACAATTGGAGTCTGCAGTTGAGATTGTCGTGAGTAATGTTTCGGGATTTTTCCCCCAAGACATGTATCCTTCTGTGTTTTTCTCCGGGGAGACTAGACTGAGTACTAGACTGGTTGTGGGCAAGTATATCTCCATTGAGTTCTCGACCCAATGTGGCAACGTATGATTTGGTCAGGTAGGATAATGGAAACTGTGAATGCTTTGTGCGCCCCCTTTCTAGCTCATGTTTAGATGTTGAGCTAACATGACATGACAATTACGGCGTTGGTACATTTGATTGGTGCTTATGTGACTGGGTAATAGATAGCCCTTGTGTATGGGTTGAAAGAATTGGCATAACTGAAATTCTTGTGATAGCCATGTCTGAAATCCTGGGTTTTCTACCTAGCAAATGGATCCTTCGATGGTGTTTGCCTTGGTGGCACTAGGTCCCGCAAAAGCATATCTCTGTGCGATGCTGGATGAAAACAGGAAATGTTGTTTAATTAAAGTCTATGTTTCATGTATTCTGCTAGGATGATGGACTGTGTAAACCATACAATGCTAGCTCCTGACTTCCTGAGAGTAGCTGTTGAAAATAGCTTTATTTTCTTTCTTGTGGATTATATGCATTTTGCTAACATTGGGGGTTTTCATATAATGAAATTCCCTTGGCACTTGTAACTTGCATTCCAAAAAAGAAACTTAGTCTTTATGATGTTCCTGTTGTCTCTGAACTGATTTGTTTTTGTTCTTTTTTGGTTGGCATCTACTTTTCAGCATGAAGGAGTGCAGTTACGTTATTTGTTCTAACTTTTTAGCATTGCTCAGGAGGAACGGCTTTTAATGGTGTTGTAGAAGAATTGAAGAAAGTGACTACTCGAGTTGCACATGTCCTTCCTGTTTCAGATGATGGTGGAAGCACAGCAGAGATTGTGCGTGTGCTTGGTATGTTGAAATCTCTTGTCCCACCACTTTTTACCTGAAACAATAGCTTGTAAAGTAATTGAAAACCCAATCTGTTGATGACAAATATGTCTTAGGTGGACCTGCTGTGGGTGACATTAGATCAAGATGCTTGAGATTGTCTGATGAAAGCACCTCAGAAGCCCTTTCTGTTCGGACATTGCTTGGGCACCGTTTGCCTCTAGATCCTTCAGAAGCAAAGCTGGAGTGGTAGCAACTGTTCCATCTACTGTAGATGAAAATTCATTGTTGTTCATTATAACTGGATACAAGTGGCTAAGTGATGTTTTTATGTATGAACAAGATGGTTGATGTTAGGTTGTGTACTTGACAGGTACCAGATTGTAGAAGGAGAGCACGCTTTGTGGGATGGGGTCTCACAGCCATACAGGGAAACAATACGTGCATTTTTAGTATACTTCCATAATGAGGTCAGTTCCACTATAACAATTTTTTTTTCATAGCATATTCTAATCCGCTTAAATTTTTGTTTTAAAATTTTCAAACTCAGCTTTCTGACCAGAGAACAAAGCAGAATATGGTTTTCGCCTTTTTTGGCCAAGATTTATTTCCCTGGCATAGAAGCCAGGTTGATGATCAAGCTCTCCTTCCATGCTTGTGACATCTGATAGCACTGATTTCGTTTGTGCAGATACTTCGACGATCAGCTGAAATGTTTTGCTTCACCAATGGCAGGTGATTCTTCTAAGGTGAAATTTGCATTAAATCATATCCTTGTAATTGCTTTCAACCTGTTGGCTCTTGCCACTTTTGTTTATTCAGTGGTGTGGCACGCATAGTGTAATCTGATGTTCTTTGTGACCATACTTATTTCTTGGTATTGGGGGCATTTTTTGTGATTAACCGACAATACTCCATCTTTCCTACATTTGTTTTTTCTTGACTAAAGCCTATTTGTTTTTGCTTGACTAAAGCCTATTTGTTTTTGCAGCATTGGGAATTTCTTTTTTGCTGGGGCACGTATATTCTTCCAGTCTTTGGATGCTGCGATTTTTTTGTTCTCACGTGTGTCACAAATCCCTGCTGAAAGCCTTGTTCTTCCAGTGATATCCACAAATGACAGGCTTACACTAGGATGCGAACTATGGGTAATGTCACCTAGCAATTTTTTAGTTGCGCAATACAAAAACCAGTGGCTTCATTTTAGGACTGCTCTGAGCGACATGCCCTTATGCTGCTTCCATGTATTTATTTATTTTGCTATTTCAATGATCATTTTATTAGTCCCCCTGTTACTACGTAAATTATCACGCTATTATGAACTTACTTTTATTATTGTAACTTGCTTCTGAAAACTGTCATGATTGTCTTTGTCTTGCAACGTTATTCCTATTATTACAAACATTCCCTTACTACAAAACCACAAAGTCATCTTAGACATTATTCCATTTTCAGGATTGAACTATCATTCGAGGCCAAAATGAAATATCACATCCGAGCCATGGACGTAAAGAAGTTGTTAACAAGGTACACCAGTCAATAAATCATTTCAGCGTAATCCCAATAGTAGTTGAGATGATCTATGTAACGTCTGCGTTGAAGGCTCCAAAGCAATTCCGGGGCCACTTCAATATGCTTTATGGAATAATTTTCTATGTCTTATCTTATAAGAGAAGCTATAGGAGAAACAATATACCTTCAAAATTGTGCTGCCATATCCTTGTCTGGACTGTTATTTAAAATTGTCCAAGCTCCATTTTGTTATGATGATATCGGTTGCTTTTGCTTCATTTTCTTTTGTGCTCATGGCATGGTTGTCACTTATTCACGTATCATCTGGGATCTATATTTTTCTCTTTTTACATGGGCTTGTTTGTTGATTTCTCATTTTATTTATTTGTTTATCACTGATTTATTGTTTTCTTTTGCTTTTTATCTTTGAAAAAGGATTGTAATTCATGTAGTGCTCTTCCTTCAAGGATCAAGCGTGTCTTTTACATGTCAAGTGAAGGCAGCAACCTGTTGCATGAGGTTAGCACATTCATTCTATTTTGACCACCACATTCATTGCACATCTATCATGGATCTTGGTTGGGCAAGACTTCGAGTTTAGTGAAATAAATGCCACAAGTCCATCTAAGAATTGATTCAGCTGGCCTACTTAATTTCTCGAATTTCTCATATCTTCATGCTCTTAATAATGATCATGACATTACGATCATATACTGTAGTGTATATTTTCCATTTCTCCTACTTATCTCATCAGTCTCACGGTGTTACTTATTACAACATTATGAGAATTATACTATCCAATAGTGGTTTTTACAGTTCTTGGCTAACTTTATCCTTTAAAGAACATTTTTACTCCTTCTAAGCTTAGTAGGCCTGACAAGGAACAACTCCTTTGCACCAGTAGCTGTTACATTTTGTAAATATCATGGGCTTAAAAGGCGCGGAATTTCCTTATTACTATGTAAACTCGATAATCTGCCATGATCCCTAAAAGCGTATTTGGATGGCATGCATCAAACTAGCCACTTTACACCAGAATATTTGTAAATAACCCTTTTTGATGTTTATACTCCTATTCTCCTAACTGTTGCTAGTAACCTTGCACTGCAGGTTTTTCCTGAAGCTAACCGTACAGTGCTGGAGCAGTTAAGTAAGGTGGACTGCATCGTATATGCCATGGGATCACTCTTTACATCAGTCTGTCCGTCGCTGGTACCATGCTGCTTTGTTTTTTTGTTTGTACATAACTGTATCACTTGATGCTCTTAGCATGCCATCAGATTGATTCATTTTATACTTCATGCAGTACTTAGGAAACATGGGTACCATGCACATCTGATTACTGATATTAACTTTAAGCCTTTTTACTTGTGTTTGTTTTCCACATCATTCTGTCTTCTTCTGAAATTCAAGGCTGTGCAGGTATTGCGTGGCATTGGTGAAACTATAGCATCAAGATCCATTCCGAAGGTATTTATGTTAAAAAAAATATTGTCTTGTTTTCATATGCTTTAATACAATATTCTGTATTTCTGTTGATTCATTTTATCTTGATTCTATCATTTAAATAGAAACATTACTAAGACCTAACATACTTGTTAAAACATATTGCCTTGTTTAACGCTCTTGGTTTCATTATACTTGAATGGGTTTGATAGCGACCTTGTGTGATGGATTAGATGGTTGATTACTTGATTTACCTCCATAGTTGTGGACTCATGGGGTTATTTGATGTCTGAAGGGAATCCTTTATTTGCGTAAATGTTGCTTTTTCTTGGCTTGTAATCTATGGAGCACCTTAGTCGATTATGCTTGTGGCTCATGGAGCTTTGTGTAAATTTATCTATTTCTGAATCTAGGTACTTCTTTTGAATGGATCACACGACAGAGAAACAACTGGGCTGCCTGCTTCTGGCTTTGTTACTGCAATTACTGATTCTCTAAACCGTACATATGGAGATCCTGACAAAGTCTAAAGAATCTTGTAAGTTCGGTGAATGTGCTTTATAACAGATTTTCAATGATTGGAGGAATCATGCACTCATTTACTAGCTTCAAGTATGCAAATATGAAATATCCCACAGATTGTCCTTTCCTGGTCCAAATCTGGCATGATTCAGTTAAGATGTTGATATGCTTCTTAACACTATATCTGATATATTTTCCATGTCATAGTTTCTTTTACATTTTGTGCAGCCTAAAGACTATGTGAATGCTTTATTGGTTCCAAAAGGAGGTCAGATTCCTTTAGATGTTAAAAACCTGGCTTCTCAAGGAATCTTTCATGTGGTATGTATTTTTGTTTGCTAAAACAGTGATCATTAACTATAAATGTGTGGAAAATGCTCTAGTTATTCATTGAGTCCTTAACTGTGTAATGCTGAGCTGATCCATAGTTTTAAAGCTTCCTTTCCTAGTTGGCTTTTCAGTGCTCAATCCCATGGTACTTCCCTTTTGCATCCCCCAGTGAAACTGGAAATGTAGCGCGAACTTATTAATTAATCGAGTCAACTACAATACTTGATGCAGATTTTGCACAGTGGATTGCAGTGAGCTTTGTAAACCTGGTTAAACAAGCTTACTTTTTTATACTTAGCATTTGTTCATATCATGTTAGAAAATGGCTATTGGTAACTAAAGGATAAATATGATTATTTTGATATATAGATAGAGTAACGCGATACTGGTCGCACGTTCTTCTGTACGAGTAGCGTGTGCATAGACAGTATCGAAACAGTCGTTTAATTGTGTCAATGTGTGTGGTATATTTCAGGTCACCGTCGACTCTATACGCGATGCAAAGACGGGTATTATTTTTGATCCGCAGTCATTGATTCAAGCCCTGACCAGTCTAATGTCGGACAGGCGTTTCGTGGAACGTGATCTTCTAACAGAAAATGTAGAGCCTGTATGCTGAAATCTCAAATGTTAAGTATATATCTCACTCCTATTCTTTCCCTGTTCAACACATTGTATAGGGGAAACTGTGGCATCGGTTGCCCACTTGCCCTTCGTCAGCTAGCTTCACTGCTGCATTCATCGAAATCAAAATATACAGAAACAATCGTGCTCGTAGTTTAATTTTGTCATCGAATCAGATTTCATTTCATTTCTTTCTTGTGTTATTCAGGCGACGATCGTCTGTAAATCTGAATGAGTGAATGGCATGTGTTGAACGAGTAAAACCCGAAGGATCAAACGACGTCAATGGCGGGGCAATGCGAGCCGGAAACCCCACGCGCACGCAGCAGTCGGGTAATCGGCCGGCCGGCACTACGTAGCGCATGGAGAGAGAGAGAACTACCTGCTATGCTATGCTGCTGTCTCCATACGGCCCAGAGACTAGTCGCCTGCCTGGTCCTGTTGCCGCTAGCTGGACGGAAATGGCAGTTGCCTTTTGTTTTTGAGCGTATTCTTTTCTGCTTATTTACCGAATTATTAAAACAACTTATTTTTTTTATACTTTGAAAAATGCGTTTTTTAAAAGACATTTTTCTACTCCATTGCTTAGACTATTTGTCTTAAACTATTTGTTAGATTTATTTCTCAAAATATTTAATTTATCCTTATAATTAAGTAGATAACATGTGGTAATAATTCGCTCAATAATCTAAATCGAATGGGAACTAAGATGAGAGAAAAAAACTGCAATAGAGTGGTTCCCGCAACCTACGGATCACTGTGTGCACACCTCTCTCACTGGGCTATAGTAGTTTTTGTGTAGTTATATCCTACTTACATCCTAGTTATATTGTAATTACATACTACTTATATTATAATTATACTATAATTATATTATAGTTATATTTAAAAGATTTTTGGGAAATTTTCTGTTGAATGCTATGAAGGCAGTGGGTGGCCTTCTCACCATTGCTGGTCATTTGGCGATGTAGATCAGGAACACGGGACAGAGACAACTAGCACCACCGTGACTGTCTCGTCCACGCCAACGCCGTGATTTTTTTCGTGTGTGTTAGGGAGATGTCTTTTCTGTTTTCTTTGTTTTTGGTAGATTTGTAATTATTTTATCTATGGATAGATTCGTACCGTTGAATGTAACAATGCCCCTAGTAAAAAGATTATTATCTAGGTTTTACGATGGTTGAAAATTTTTTACTAGCACTTTTGTTAGCGGCATACAAAAGTAAATTTATTACAAATAGAAAAATATATGTTAGTGAAAAAATTACGAGTTCATAACCTTACACAAATACGTATTCGCAAAATAATTAAAAACTAAAAAACATGTTAATACGAAAAATAAAAACTAAAGAATAAAACATGTTCGTAAAAAATTAAAGTGATGAGATGTATTTTGCGTCAGTAATTTTTCAATGGCAGGATGTATTTTGCATCAATAACTTTTTTACATAGCGTGTTACGAGATAATCAATTTTCAATATTTAGGATATATGACGGAGTACATTTTTTACGCAAAAAGTGAGGGTGGGTGGGAGTGCAGGATAGAGGAAGTAATTTTTTTACGCCGAAAGTGAGAGTGGGTGGAAGTGCGGGAGAGAGGGGTGGAAGATCGAAAAATCCGGAGGGGACTGCTACGTGAGGCGCGTAACCAGGCTTCGTTATGCATTGCGCGTAGTGTAGCATGACCGTATGTACATATATACACATATATTATGTTTAATACATCCCCATACAACAAAAAGTTATGAATTGTTGGTCACGCAATAAATTACTATATTTTTGATAGTAGATATTCAACAAAATTCTAGCGGTAATTCTACAAAATTCTTCTACATTCCTTGTATGCCCCAAGGGTAAAACTGATTTTTATACCTATTAAACAGTTAACTAACGACGCCAATTGACAGAATGGATCAAACCAAAATTTAAGGGTACATTAAGGGAGTAAAAAAACCTCAAGAGTATAGAAGGGATCGGCTAAAATTTCATAGACATACAAGAGATTTTATTGATTTTAATATACAACATAGGTCAGTTGGCCCTGAGCTCCATTGGCACTTGCCAACTCGGACAACAAGAGCTCAACGCCAATTGTAATGACGTTGAGATGTTATATTTCATTACTAGGTTTGCGCTGAGAAAACAATTTATTTCTAGAATTAGTTTTTGGGATGATCTATTTTTTAAATAAGTTAGTGAAAGGGTCAATATGTCAAAATTTCGGCACGCGCTAAATGATGGAACCACAAAACTGGCATTTCGTTCTCAAGCATTCTAGTAACTTCTAAGCATTTGCCACACACAGCAATACAGCATATAGAGATGTGCTGAGTCGCCAGTAGCCTTCCCACCAGCAGCAGAGACAGAAGCTCTTGATCTACCAGCTGGCGTCTTCTTTGCATTCGAGCCGTTACCATTGCTCTCCAGGTCGAGCCGCACTTGGGTCCCTGCAAGGAGAACCAACATCACCAAATAATAATTAGGTCTGACCATATACAGCCAGAGAATACTGGTGACATCAATATCCAACAAGGCAGGTCAAAGTGCGTCAACCATTCTTCTTATCACTCTGCAGTTCTAGTCTCGGTTTCGTCTCAACAGCCACAAGAAAATCTGAAAGAGAAACAAACAGAGCACCTGGTCAACCAAAATACACACTGAATACAAATTATCGATTTGAATGTCCTGAAAATTAGCCTGATACTAAGAGAATGACAATTCTCCACTGGCATGCTCCCACTAGAATGCCAAGCACTAGTAGCATCACAGCTGACGACTGCATGACTAATGACTGAAAGTAAAAGGTACAAATGTACATATGCCAAACTGCTTTACTTAGTATGGACAACTTTACTTACTAATCATTATTAAGAATTAATACTCGATATAAGAGGCAATTGAAAAAAGATCAGATATCTCAACTCAAAATTCAGCATAAACATATCACAACTGCAAGATCCAAGAGACAAATTGAAAATCACGAGATCAAAAAACATGGTCATATATGATATAGATGTGCAAACCAATTGTTAGGATTTGAGCCCTAGCTGTAGTGCTGCTATAGCCTCCAACTTTACACAGAGCATTTCAGTTGGTTAGAAAGGAAATCCCACCGTTATTTTCAGCGTCAGAGAAATCCTCTTCATGGCCTTCAGCTGATGCTACTCCATTATACCCTCCAAATTTAAACAGAGCATTTCAGTTGCTTAGAAAGGAAATCCCACCATTATTTTCAGCGTCAGAGGAATCCTCTTCATAGCCTTCAGCTGATGCTACTCCATTTTCTGGCAAACTCTCTCCAACTTGCTCAAGGATTGCTGCCACTCGTTTTTTTAAAGGTTTATTCATGCCTGGGAAATTTATAAGATTGCTGCTCGAACAACGGGAGAATTAGTTTCTTGTTTGTATGCTTTGGTCAAGGCACTTTTATTACCAGCTGGTTGAATACCATCCATAAGATTCAACAGACCCTATAGAACAAAATATGTATTCAGATCTACCATTATAACTAAGTTGGCAAGTTTACTCAACTAAAAGATCATGCATTAGTGCTTTCAAAAAAATATTTTAAACATTGAATTTAGTTATACACTTACAAGGTGAGAACTGAACCAAATCACAGAAAAAACTGATTACTTTTAATGGCAATGTAACTCAGATGCATAAACCCACCTATATGTTTATTCCGCTAATGATGCGATTATTGTGGCCCTAAAAGATTCACAGAACAAACGCCGCTTTATTGTATACTATTGAAAAATTTTTGTTCTTCTCGATTTCAGATCGACACAATCACATGCTTACAAATTTTAATGTGGTTCTCAAGAAATCTTTATGGTTTAGATAATGCATCGTGTGCGAATTCAATGCATGATAAGAAGCAACAGACGAACTTTGACCTGCTTTCAAAATCAATTGAAATGTCATCATTAGTATAGTGGGATTGACAAGCAACTTATCATCTAGAATAGCATTTTCGCACAAGAGCCAACCTAGCATGCTATGTCTTGTAGCACGCATGTAACCATTCAAATTGATTAATGATGAACATGAAATAGATGACATAAACATCAGGCTGCTGTTAGAATATCTACCAACCTTAAACTTGGATATTCAACAATCGTGTCAAAGCCTTCTTGGCTTAAAGAGTAAGTATCCATAAACAACACTTTTTGAACAGCTGCATCCTGTTATCACAAATATAAGATTACCAACAGATAGCTCAGGTAAAGAATTCTAAATGGGGAATTGCATTTAAGAAAACTGGCAACACAAAATTACTATAAATTTTTGAATAAGATGAATGGTCAAACTTACGTCCAAAAATTAATAGCATCATCTATTAGAAATCGGAAGGAGTACTCTTAGCACATTATTCTCCGACTATCAAAAGAAACAAAGAATATTATATTTTCCCAAAAAAGAAAAAAATATTACTAGTATACAAAAGTGAGTGGGACACGGTGTGTGCCTAGGTCCTCCTCTCTCTGACGGTCTGACCTTGACGGGCTCGGCCGGACATAGCTGCAGCGGCCATCGCCTCTGCTGCCACTGCCAGCATAGCACTGCTCGCCTCGGTTGCGCGAGCTCGCCCAGCCCGGTGACGCCGCCGCTCGCCACATGACGGAGGCGAGCTTGCTGGCTAGGCCCTCAGCCATCCGCCAGCAGCCACCTTGTCCTCCTGAGCTCCCGCCAATGTCCCCCTCAGGCCTCCCGCACGCCACCGCCACCGCTGACCGCGGATGCAGGCCCAAGTCCGATGGGAGCGCTGCCGGATTTGAAGCAGATCAGACACAGCGTGTAATCAGCCTTGCATCGGGCAACCTCATTCTGAAAGCTAACGTGCCATTGCAAGTTTGCAACCACTAGAGTTCTTTTGAGCATCACGAAATTTTTCATGCCAAAATATTAGTACAACAATAGCTTTTGGCATTGATTAGGACATGGGTCAGAGAACCATAGGGCCAACTGCTCTTGCTTCTCTTCCGGAAAAACTATAGAACTAATAATAATTTAACTAATCTTAATTGTGATCGTGTCAGTGTCAATAGCACGCACCATTACCTCCAAGATCCGGTGGCAGGGAGGAGAAAATTGGATTTTTGCCAGTCGAAACAGTAGTCTTCGCATATTTGCCATCCCAATAATTGATTTTGCAAAAATGCCAACCAAATCGTGTGCCTTTTGTTTTCTTTGCCATTTCACTTGTTTTTCTCTTTTTCCTTTATTTCTCCTAAACTCAGGCACCAAAAGAACAAAAATACCCTTGGGCAAATTCACGTACGTGCAAACCTGCACGCACAGTGCGCCTGCACTGGCTGGCTAGGTGGCCACCGTGGCTGGCTGCCTGACCGCTGCAGGTCACCTGCTTGCCTGCCTGGCTGGCCAGCCAGCTGCCGGCTGATGGCCTGGCTGGCTGGGCGGTGCCTAGCTGGATGGCCGCCGATATTGTGCATCGCTATTGTTGGCCATAATTTTTTTAAAAAATAATTAAAACATATGTATAATAGAGTAAAAAAATCTGTGCATCTCACAAATCCATAAATTGAGCCTAAATGAGTTCATCTTACAAATCCATAATTTGAGCCTAAATGAGTTCATCTCACAAATCCATAAATTGAGCCTAAATGAGTTCATCTCACAAATCCATAATTTGAGCATAAATGAGTTCATCTCATACAAAATAAATTATGAGTTTACATCTCACAAAATAAAGTGTTCCATGTCACAAAATATCATTCATCCAATATGTAGCTTTCTCTTTGAAGTCATTTTTTTTGGTGTAGCTGCAGTAGGCATCCTCTCAGGAGTAGTGGCAACAATTTGTGAAGAACTGCCCTCTCCCAGCAAGAAAGCAAGACGACTGCACACATATATGTTATGACAATTAGATAAATATTTTTGTTTCAGATTTGTACATCAAATGGCATAGGTTATATGTGTTACTATTTCTTACCTTCTAGTCACCCTTCCTAGACTATCTTGTAGTATTTGTTCTCTAGTTGGCCTTTGTGGTGTGCTAAGTTCACCTGGCTTAGCTTTTGTAACTTTTTCTAGGCTGCCTCTTTTTACAAGTATAAAAAAATTAAATTTTGTACAAGCTTTGAATGAAAAAAAACAATACTTGCCTCTTTTTTTTGTCCCATTGAGTGGACACTTGGAACTAGCTTGCCTGTGACTCTTTTCACCGCATCTCTTGTAAGTCATTGGGCCTCTAATCATTTTCTTCCCCTTAGTATTGGTTGGAGCAGCATCATTTCCACCTCCATTGGTACCATTATTGGCACCTTCACCATCATTGCCACCTTCATTGCTACCTTTATTGGCAACTTTCTTCTTGTGGCCACCTTCAAGACATCCTTTCATCCTAAGTTTTCTTCGTCTTCCACCCTTTCCTTTAGTAAGAGGTGTACCAACAACAAATGGAAGCTCCACTTGTGGACATTGTGATTTGTCTGTCATTGGCTCAATCTTTCTACCATAAGCAGCCTTGAATCTATCCACTGAGTAGTACTCATGCACAAATTGTTCAAGATCAATTTCCCGCTGTGTGGTTACAAAGGTCAATACATGCTGAAATGGCTTACCAGTGTGCTGCCATTCAAGACAAGTACAAGTCCTTTGATTTAACTTGACAATATGCCTTTCACTTTTCTTGCTATTGTTCCAAACCTTTGCACTCCAATTAGCAGATGTCACAATTTTCAAGTGTCCCAATCTTCTAGTATTTGCCTTTAGCTGAACCATAATACCTGGAAGTATCCTTCCAACTGGTAGTCTATCTCCAATACTTCTTCTCTTGTTCCACAATCTTATGATCATGTCTCTAACCTTATCAGCAAGTTTAGCAACAGGTAAGTTCTTAATGTCTCGTATCCAGTTATTGAAAACCTCTGCTATATTATTAGTGATGTAGTCACACTTGATTTCTGGATTAAAGGCACACCTATACCACTTGAGCTTATGGTAATCATTTAACTATTTCAACACTTCTTCTGATTCACTAAGAATTGCAGCCATATGATCTATGAATATGTCTTCCCTATAAGCCCTTGCCGCAGGATACATCTTGCCAAACCCTCTGAACCTTTTCTAAAATTTTTTCATAAGATGAAGAAAGCATTCTCGTTGCTTTGCATTGGGAAACACATTCTTCACTGTATTCTCTAAGCCCTTGCATGCATCTGTACACACTGCAAGGAGGGGAGGATCACCTATTGCCTTATTTAGTTGATTCATAAACCAAGTCCAGTTGTCTTCTGTTTCAGAAGCTATGAACCCATAAGCAAAAGGGTACATCCAATTATGGTCATCAACTGCTATAGTTGAGGCTAAATGGCCATTCCACCTTCTATTAAGTGCTGTAGAATCTATGCTCAAGGAAGGCCTACATCCTTCCAAGAAACCATCAATGCATGGTTTAAGAGCACAGAAAAAACGATGGAAATATACATTACCATCCACTTCAAGTACTTCAATCTCCACGACACTTCCAGGTGACCTCTTTAGTACCTCGTCCTTTCATCTAAATAGCAACTCAAAACTCTCTTCCCATTTACCATAAACCTCCGCGAGAGCTCTTTCTCTACCCCTAAAGACCGTGTCATATGAAATTGTGACAGAGTGTTCTTTCTGCAACTTGTCCTGCAATTCTTTAGGACCCATATTCGGATAATCCCTAAGGATACTCACAGCCTTGCTAGCTACCCACTTCTGAGATGGCGTTATTGTTTTCACCCTCATGGTAGAAACACATGTATGGTGATCAAGTAATGAGAATTAGATAAAACTATGAAAACATTATAAGTAGGAAATTAGATAGTTAGCTATATTCACCTCTATAGTGCTTTGACCTTTATGTTTGCTGGCATTTATTTTCCATGGGCAATCATCACTGGACTTGCAAAAACCTCTAAATCTCTTCTTATCTAATTTTTCTGTCCCTAGAGCAAACTCCTCATTGATGGCAAATTGCCACACTGCCATCCTAAACTCATCCATTGATGGGTAGATAGTGCCAAGATCCATTACTGGGTGGTCCTTATCATACGAAATAACTAACTCATTTGGTATGGCATCACTAATAGGTATGGCAGTAGCATCATTATCAATACCCTCCTCAACCATTCCACAAACATTTGATGCAGCCACTTTTCCTCTCTCCTCATCTCTCAAGCCTAAAAGCACAGATATCTGATCTTCACTCAAAAGTGCAATTCTTCCTTCCTCATCATGTGTCTCTACAATCTGTAAGCTATCCCAATTGACTGTTGGGATAGGTTCCGCAAGCTCTAAATCATACCTAAAACAAATGCAATTTGTAAGCATTAATAGAATAGACTGAAAATTTGTCCTCTTGGCATGAAACAGAACTGCTCCTACACTAGTCCGATCATCATGTTTTTCTGCTGTGTACTTATTACTAGTGTGTAATTAAATAACTGAACTGATCCTACAAAGTCCGATCATCTACTAGTGTTGACGTACATCTACAGAACTGATCATCTACTAGTCCGATAATCTACATAGTCCGAACTTCTACTAAAAGCAATTGGAAGAGAACAGATCGAAATTTTATGTACCTGTTGACGTCGTGCAGTAGGGTAGGAGCCGGCGCATCGTGTAGCACGGCCGGAGCCGGGACGACGGGCAGCAGGGTTCTCACCAAGGCAATCACGTCGGGCGGCGAGGGCGCGACAGAGGAAGCCGGCGCATCGGGCGGCGGAGGCACATCGGGAACCAGCGGGGGCGCGTCGGCCAGTGCGGGTGCTAGGGGTGAAAATGGATCGGATACGGTCGGATCTCACCCTTCCTATATCCTAACCCACATTTTCTATTCGGAACCGGGTCTGTCACAGCCCTAAATCTAATTTCTAGGTAATTAGTGTTATGCCCTACTGTCATTTGAATGCACAATTTAAATTCTTGCATTTTCAGTCCATGTAAATTAAAGATGGCAATATTAAACCCTAATCGGCAAAAACAAACCATTACCAAAAAGTGCATCTAATTGAACAGAAGTGTATATGGGAGATAATTTATGCAAATACTAGATTATCTATCATGACCTAACATAATTTTTCCAGGAATTTATTTCAATAGTTTAGACCCCTTAAAAATTCAAACAAGTTTTAGCCAAGGTCCTTTTCTTTGACCTATGCACTTATATAATCTAAGGATTTTCTAAAGATGTTTGGTTGCACATAAAATCATAGAAAAATTCCTGTAAACACTATCCCACATAATTGATCCACTGTAAATTTTACATGATTTTATCACTTCAATAAATACTTCAATAAAATCCCTCAAATCAGCAAAACTAGGAAGCTAGCTAAAATAAATTGGTTTACTTCTAAAATTCACCAAATAAAAATGAAGATTAATTAGGCAGTGCAATTCTACCAATAGGTGTGTCAACAAGAACCCTACCACCAGTAATCTTGGCTCAATTTAATTCCCAAAGAAGTTGCATAAAATAATAGGAGCAAAGCCCTAGGGACATAAATTAAATTGCAGAAAAATGGATCAATCCCCCTAATTTGCAATTTCGCCAAAGATGAACCAGACCACTTCTAACCTTGAATTTTGGTCAGCAGGTTAAACACATCTTCTCTACCTCCAATAATTTTTCCATGAATTATACCCCTTGGTAACCTGCTGAGATCACAGATGCAATACAGCTCACTACTAATTTTTTACCCTATTACATCGGCACAATTTTGTTGTAATAGGGCCGAAATCGATGCAATACCTTGGTGTGGCATTAATTTCTTGTTTGATGCGAGCCGATGCAAGAAACCTTGATGCAATAGGCTATCGCATCGGTTTGCTGTGATCGGTGCGAGATGCTTGCTATTGCATCGGCCATCTGTTGTCTCTTGCATCGGATTAGTTTGATGCAAAATGGTTATTGCATCAAAATCGTGGTGATGCGAGATCGCTGTTGCATCGGCCATGTATGTCTCTTGCATCAAAATAGAGTGGTGCGAAAGGTTATTGCATCAAAACATTGTTGATGTAATACATGTCATAAATTTGATGCAATAAGAAATCCTATTGCAACGACTAACGTTCGGTGCAATAGATCATATCGCATCGACATTACGATCGGTGCAATACAACTTATTGCATCGCCCGTGAGGTTCGATGCAACATATACTATTGCATCACCGTGAGGTTCGATGCAACAAATACGATTGCATCGCCGTGAGGTTCGATGCAACATATACTATTGTATCTATTTGCGGCACAGAAATTCACTAAATCACAAAATCCAATGGGACAAAAAGGAAATGATATTGATAACTTTGATCATCCATAGTTTGTACAATATATCAAAGGGCTTCCTATTTGCAAAGTTGAATCTGCATAACAGACTACTAACTTATAGAATTTAAACAAATATACGTGACTCTATCAGGAAGGTCTTTGTTATTGCAGGAGGTTTGATTCAGTTCATCTTGCCAATAGTCCTCAAGGTTCATCTCCCTGAAAAAGTTATCAGTTGTATGCATCAAATATTACACCTAAACTAGACTACAAGTTTAGCACCAAACATTCAGGTAATGTTGTTATAACAGGAAAAAAAAGATAAAAGAATGTGCAGTTTATCAGTCACAAACACATATAAGGTAAATACCTCGACATCAGGAAGATCGCTAACACGAACAACCACATCATCGAGTGCAACCTTGTCGAACTTCGCTGTATAACTGAAATACCAAACCCAGCAAGTTAAACAAAATCCTGCACTAGGTTCTGGTCCAAAAGGATCAAACACTACATCATCACTTACTCCTTAACCGCAGCGTCACCTCGCACCCGCACATCTTCAACAATCGGATTCACCTAATCGCACAAAAAAAAAGAGCAAATGGTTCTAAAACAATCGCACAACGCTGTACTGCCCATAACCATGAGTTCCTTATACCTCATCTTACCATGCCAAAAATGGAGAAGTCGATGCGAGGGCGTGCCTTGAGGCCATTGACCTCGGCGTCACTGAGCTTGGATAGCCTGTAGGACTTCATGGCGGCACAGCTGATGGTGCTCAACCTCACCTGGGACCTATTAGGGAGCGGGGTGTGGAGAGAAGACGCGAGGGGAAGCGCCCTGCCCAGCCGCAAGCCCAGGCTCATCTCTAGCTCCTACTCCCAGTGGTCGGCGGCCGGACTAACTCCCAGATTTTTTTTTTGGAGAAAAACTGCCATTAGTATTAAGGTTCAAGCTTCTAGATCTAGAAGAGAAGATAAGGCTAAGACAAATTCGAAAAAAGGTGTGGGTAGAACTGGAGGGATGAGAAAGAAAGAGGATACGGGGGGCGAAAATGATGATGCCGACGGCGAGGAGCAGGCGACGGCAACGGCGGTCCATGGCGCGACGACGGTGTCCAGTGGGGCAGGATGACGTAGCAGAACGACGGCGACGTGGCTGCAGCACAGAGACCCACCGTGGTTGGCGAGGGGCGGTGACGCACTGGAACCGAACGGCGGCGACAGGGAGCTCGGCGGTGAGGAGGGGACGGCGAGCTCCTCGGGTTGAAGACGACGGCAACGCTCCGGCGGCGGTTGGCGTCGAGAAGGGGTACGCTGAGGAGCTGCTCGACACGGCGGAGGCGGTGGTGAGGTCGCGGTGACCCGGCGCGGCTTGGGGCGGCGCTGGATCGGGCGGCGGCGCCGGCGCCGGCGAGGTGGCGCAGGCGACGGCGGCGCGACAGTGAGGGGGCGAGGAGGTGCGGGCTTCGGCGGCGAGGCCAGGCGGCGGCGGTTTCAGGAGTATGGAGCAGAAGGGCGGCGGCGTCGCTATTTACAGGAGGAAGGAGGTGCGGTCGTCACGGCGACATGGGCGCGATGTGCCAAGAAACGCGACAGGCGTGGGAGCGTGGGGCGCGGACTGGGTCCGAGGCGGCGCACAGCGGTTGCAAGGCAGCGAAGGCCGGGGTGGAGTGGGCTGGCATAGGCCGGGCCGGGGGAGCTGTCGGGGCAGGGGCAGGCCCGAGAGAGAGAGGGAGAAGCAGAGAAAAAGAACAGGAGAGAGGAAACCAGAAAGGAGAGAAAAATAACAGGGGAAAGGGGAAAATTGGAAGAAAAAGAAAAGAGAAAGCAAGGAGAATAGGTGGGGATTTTCCAGAAATTCTCGAAATCTAGAATTTAAAATTTTAGAATTTCAAGAAGTATTGGGAATATCGAAAATTGGGAAATCGTTCGGAATTTTGGAGGGTCGCGAACGTCAGCGTATATATATATTTGGGAAAATAAAAAACGTCGAAACAATTTTGGAGGTTGAAATTGGAATCGAGGAGATTCAACGGAATTTTTGGAACTCTCCAAGTATAAGAATATTTTGGGAATTTCTAGAATATTGCAAGGAGTTAGCAGGAATATTCCGAAATCGGGAAAAAGACACACACAACAAAAAGGAGAGGGCTTGGCGGAGCCGACGTCGAGGCTGCGGTAGACTTGGACTTCGCGACTGAAGACGCCGACTGCTCTGCTTCCGTCCTCCCTGCCGGCCAACCGCGCCTCACCCGCTGCTCACAGATCCGCTTCCGTCCTCACCTGTCGGCCGACTGCGCCTCACCTGCCGGCCGTACACGCCCACGCTGCCACGCTACCACGATTGCCTGGTAGTTTCCATGAATTAGTGTCTTATGAGTTATTGTCTGCAAAGCTCTTATTTTATATGGGAGTGCACTTTGAATTACTCTGATTTTATTTGCATGATTTTTGTATGAACAGAATTAAAAGATATCTTTATTAGTCGGTCATGCATGTTTACTAAGACCAATTTTTCTCATAAAAATTCTCTCGCTCTCATTACATGGTTCAATAGGTTGAAAACATTGCATATTATTTATGTATTAGATAACTATGTATACTATGACCAATCTTTGCTAATGTCTTAGCATCTTGCAACGCAAAACTTTTGATGTAATAGTGGCAATGTATTGCATCAAAAAAATCCTCAACCAATGCAATAAAAAACACATATTGCAACAGAGTTTATCACAATCAAACCGTTGCAATAGTACTATCTACTTGCACCCATACTCTAGATCGGTGCAATACCACCTACATATTGCATCAAAAATCAACACTAACGCAACCAAATTTGTCCGATGCAACAATTTCTATCTATTGCATCTCTTGTTCGAATCCGGTGCGATAGATCATACCTGTTGCATTAACATCACTTACTATCGCATCCAACTCCTTCTCGATGCAATAACGACCATCTATTGCATCAGATTTGCAACATTGATGCAATAGAAGCCAGCTATTGCATCATTTTTGTGTTTGATGCAAAGAGAAGCGATGCGATAGGGTCAAAAATTAGTAGTGGCTATCTAGTACACTTTTCTAGACTTAGTCTCTAGAGTTTTCTCCTCTCTCAACTCATTGACCAGTGGGACCCACAAGACCCTGGCCCACTTGTCAGCCTTACTACAGCATGGGACAGTGTGATTCACCAACATTCCTACCCATACTCCTCTCTCTTTCCTAGGTTTCCACTACTTGGACCCACTAGTCATAGACTAAAACTAGCTAAGAATATGTAGGACAAGGTTGTCTTACATGTGGGACCCACCCATGCCAATGTAGCAGTGGATACAACTCAGCATTTGCATGGCAGACGTGTCTTCCCCTCGTTCTTCTCCCTCACAGCACACAAATACACAGAGATGAGCTTAGCACTTGGGAAAACCTCGGCCTTTTCGTCCCAAACCTCACCCACAGAGTCCCCTCCTCCACCTCTTCACGTTCCCACCGGAGAAACTCACGGAGACCCCAAGGATCCCCAGCGGCAACCCCATCTTATCCTCTACCGAAGGTGTTCGGTTGAGCCCGAGATAGATCCGGTGAGCTCCACCCTTTCTCAACCACGGGAACGTGATCTACAAGTTTTAATCGTTCCATTTTTGCACTTGGCCACCCCAGGTTTGCTGGTCGGAGCCACTGTGCCACTGCCGTCCCTGTTCTCTGCGCTGCCGAACTGCCGCCGCTCGGTTTGTCCCTGTTCTGGCAAACTCCGGTGATCCCAGCCCGAGCCACTGCGCCAACGTCGTCGCCTCACCTCTAGAAGCTAGCTGGCCGAAGGAATTGAGTTATGATGCCGTGAAGCTAGAGATCGGTGTCGTCTTCCCCAAGTCCGGCCGCCTGCCGCCGCCGTCGATTTCTTTTTTCTCCAGTGAGTCCTAGCTTGATTCCTCACTCTGGAAGCACCCCTGGGGTCCCAGCAACCTCATTCTTTCCTTGGTTGGCCAGCTCCTGGACTGAGTTGAGCCAACGCCGTCATCCAGAAGATTTCCACCGCCGCCGGACCGCTTTCTCTGTCACCGCCGACGTCCAAGCACGGTCAGCCTCAGCAAGACCTTCGGTGAGCCTCCTGGTACCAAGTGGACGCCTATGCATGTGTTAGTTTGCTTTGAATCGAGTCGTAGCTCCATTTGTCCTGCCATCCAGAGAGGTTTCCCTGCTCGCGTCGCCATGGCATCTGATTCTGGGCATCGCCGGCGACGAGAAGACCACTGATGGGTTCGCCAATGTCTCCTCTACATTTTCTCTTTTGGTCACTACTCGAGCCGAGCCGCCGTTCGCCGTCGCCGCCGTCGAGAAGCTCGCCGCCTTTGCTCTGCTTGCGCCTCCCCTGCTCTGTCTTGCTAGCGTGTGGGCCAGGCTGGAGAGAAATAAGAAAAAGAAAAGAAAAGACAACCGATTTATTTTACAACAGAAAAATATGCAAACTTCAGAAACCATATCTTTTTCATTTTAACTCCTTTTTGAGTGAAACCAATTTTGTTAGTTCTGTAAATTGGTGAAATTTAATACTATCAAATAAAATATGACCATTTCTGTACAGAAAGTATCTATAAAATAATATGAAGCAAAGTAACTTATTTTGTGCCTAGGAATTTGGAATATTTCTATAAAATTCATTATAACTCCTTTTGAGGTGAACCAAATTTCTATGGATTCATAAAAATGTGCTCTTTAATTTTGTAAAATAAAAAGTGAGAACTTCTGTGTAGTATTTTTCTCTAAAAATGGAAATATCTTTTATATACCTCTTAATAACCTAGAAGTTTATAAATTTCTAAAAAATTCATCCTAGCTGCTAAAAATATGAAATCACTTTTGTTTAACTCAGAAAGTTGTAACCTTTACTGTGGACAATTTGTATTTGACAAAATACCTCCCAAAATAGGCCCAAAGTAATTTCTAACCCCTCTTTTGATAAACTTGTAAAATTCACAACTAAATCATTTTAAATCAAATTTCAGTGAACCAAATTTAGTTGGAACTAGTAGGTTATGCTCTTTTATATAAAAATGCATGAATTCTTGAAATCTTAATAGAAAATGTCCGCCAAATATAATGACTCAAGGTTACAATATAAATATTTACAAAACTGCCATTTTCAGCCTTCCTCGCTTGTTATTTTTGTATCTCCCAATCCAGATATGCAAATGACTTGATTCTTTCTCCTAAAATCTTGTTAGGACATGCCCTACCTACTGTATTTATCTCATAATTAATTGATCATTTTTGCATAAGCATATTTAATTGATTCTTATTTGCATATCCGCCTTTTATCGGTAGATTCAGACAATTCAGAGTACGTGGAGCAAGAACCAGCGGTTGAGTGTGACCACTCGCTACAGCAAGGCAAGCATCTAAGCATATTGAACCCATATTTTCAATAAATTGATTTATTTGTGAAAGCAATATCTATATGCATGTTACGGTCTATTTAAAATGGGAAAACGGGTAGAGTTAATATTGTCCAATTGTATGCACTTCCATTCCTTGGTTGTTGATTCCATATTTATACCTTGTCACCCCTGGTTAAGGACTTTGGGATACTTTTATTTTATCGAATGTTTAGCCATGCTTATTTCTAGACTTAGAAAAGTCCGATAGATGGAGCTATCGGTTCAAAACTAGTTGAATGCGAATGGATGGGTTAAAATCTGAAAAGAATAACCTCTGATTTATAATTAAAAATATGTTTGACTTGGACGGATGATAGGGCGATGACGGGCTGGTGTTTCCCTGATGCATGTAGCTCCGTCTGGGTCGTTAAGGACCGAACATGTTGACGTCTATTCAAGCACCCTACGTACTTCCACACGCCGGGAATGGGACGGCTTAACTTAGTAGCACGGGAGGTTGTGGCCATCTACGCCCGTCCGTCAGTCGTGAGGAGGGATTTCCTTTGGAGGGCCTCGAGCGCGCCTGGTTTTGGCTGGAGGTGCCTCCCACGACGGTGAGCTCGCCTTAGTCACCACACACGCACGACTAAGTCGTCGGGGGCCTAGACGTGGTTTAGGTGGTTGGGGCTAAGCGTGCAGAAGGTTGTGTTGTGACCTCTAGTCCGCACTCAATGTGTAGAGTGTGGGTATCGGCAGGTACAGATCAAACTAGAGTGTAGCTGTTTGGCTTCTATCACATCGTGTGGGTAAAGATGTACACCTCTGATCAGAGTAAGAACTATTCGAATAGCCGTGTCCACGGTTACAGGACGACCGCTTGATGTGCTAGTCAGTCTATGTTAGCATCCAACTTGGGATTATTGTGGTGATACCATGACTTAGGATAGTCATGGATGGATGGGTTTATATAAAAGGCTTTGATGTTAAATATGACTTGGTTTAGTCATGAAAAGTGGTATGCTTATGTAGCATATATAATTGGGCAATGGTGGCCCATGGATGATGATTAGAGCATGGTTTGTGCTCATTTTTACTTACATTTCAGAACTATAAGCTTGCTGTTCTAAATTTTCAGATTGAGCTATTTCACAAATGCTTATGTTTTAAATGTATTACTTGCTCAATAAAATCAGCTTTATGCAAAATCAGATCAACATAGCCATACTCCTTGATGTAGAGACTAGCATTACTCCTTTGTACTATTATTATTGTATAAGTGTAGCTGAGTACCATTCGTACTCACGCTGCATCTTTTCAAGTGAGGACAACGATGACATTGAGGTGGTCTACTATTATCCTGCCGAGGGTGGCGAGGATAATGCGTAATTGAAGTTAAGTTCTGCCCCAGTCGGTTGCCTTGTGGTTGGGTAATGGCACCACTGGTTTTATCTTTTATGTTTATATTTTCCGCTGCTATCTTTTGGGTTACTTTGTGATGAATTAGGGTGTGAGTCCTCTATGTAATATATATATATATATATATAACTCTACTGCTCGTTTATCCATATTTAGAGTACTTGTGATGTTTATCAATTGTTTGCGATGAAAGTGTGAGGCTAGTCGCTTTCTTGGGGACTAGCTGAACATGAGTATGAATTTAGAAATGATGAGATGCATGGATGTTGGTTCAACCGTAGACCATGTCCCCAGAAGTGTGTATCGTGTTTGGACGCCACCTTCATGTGGTTTGACGGGCACACTTCGCCGTTTGGGATTGGTGAATCAACTCTCCAAATATCTCTTCATTTCTGAATTCGGCGCGTTGGATTTGTATTGTGAGTGGGTAAAGATTATGGCAAGGCTGTGATAAGGATGGATGGTTACCGCATTTATTCGGTTTTTATTCGAGACCCCATCCATCTAGATATTTCGCGTTGTCATAATAATTACTCTCCATAATGCACTTCCGGGGTGCCCACAGGGTCAGATACAGATATTGTCGAATACGGATAAAAACGGATAATGTCGGATATAAATATGGAACAAATATGTATCGAGACGGATACGAATAATATCGGATACAAATATTTATTCGGATATCAAGTCAATGCAACAACCATTTAATACCACATAGATAATAGCAACGCAACCATTCTATACATCCATAATGCAAGTATATTAGAGGCTTAGGGCATAACGGCATAGTACTTGTAAAATCACATAACCATATTCAAATTAGAGGTATAAACACACAGTCAAGGCAAAAGAATAAAAGATATATTTATCACAGACAGGTAATATCCGAATTTCTTACTGGGTAATATCTGTTTTATACCCAGATAATCCGTATTCGTCAGATACCGTCTTCCCAAACCCAAACCCATATCCGTATAAAAATACCCGTTTTCGGATCCGATATCCGAATAATCACCCGGGTACCCAAATATATGACACGAATTTGTCCCGTTTAAATATGGGCCCGTTTTCATCCCTAGCGGGCGCGTCGGCCAGGCGGGGCCGAGCCCGGCTGCCGTCGTCCAACTCCATGGTGTCGAGCGGAGGATGATCGTCGCGAGCGGCGGCAACCGGGAGACGAAGCGGCGGCAAGCGAAAGATGAACAGACCGATCGTTTTGATTGTGGGATCCCGTTTCCAGTACGTACAAATTTGCCAAGGGCACAGAGGTCTTTTTCGATTACAAATATCAAAAGAAGATTTAGAAAAGGAGAGAAATAGATAAAATGGCAACCAAAACAAGAAGCACACGTTTTGGCTGGCAAAAATCCAATTTCTGGGCAGGGAGATGGTAGGAATTCTGGCCGCCATCGTTCTCATGGACACGTAAGAAGATGCTAGGGCGGATGGAGCTGTCGCCAGAGGGATGACGGGTCGAGGCGGTCGGGGAGGCTGCGCTTGGTCCACCACGCGCTGCACCGAATCTCTACTTCGGTTGCGGATGAGGCCGACGCTAGAGAAAGTGGCGCAGTGGAGGCGACGCGGTCGTCCTCGCGGCGCCAAATCCGTTTCTGGGCAGGATGCCACTAACACAGAGAGCTCAGTCGGATTGGGATGGATTGTAGCAAGAAGAACAGAAGCACCTTGAAGCAGAGTCAGAGGAGGATTCAGGATAGAACTCCACATTGGATTAGGCATGGCGAGTGGTCGTTGAAGATTCGGTTTGGATTCGGGTTCTGCTCCCCACACCACCTCGGTGACACCGCCGCTCGCCGCATGACAAAGGCGAGCTTGTTGGCTAGGCCCTCAGCCATCCGCCGGTGGCCGCCTTGTCCTCCCAAGTTCCCGCGACGTCCGCCTTAGGCCTGCCGCACGCCACCTCTGACGGATTGGAGAGATGGAAGGGAAAAGAGATTCAGATTCATATATCCGCATCACTTTTTTACTGCATCCGTACTGAAATTGGAGGCCGATGAAGATTCAGATTCTACTCCCCACGTCCTCTCCAGCACAAACTATTCTTTTGGCACTGGAACATATATATACAAGTAAAACTTAGGGCTCAATAGATCGCAACAAATTTGCTTGTTGACCAAATTGGAGTGAAGAAAAGAGGAAGGAGAGCATTAGCACACCATTATCTGAAGATATCATAGATTATATGCCCGGAATTTCGATCATGTTGTATGTGATCAGATTTGGACAAAGTCTTTCTAAATTCTTCATCTTTCCTCGTGTGTTACCCGTTAAGCCGTAATTATCAACGATCACAGTGCTGAAATTGCCAGAGGACATGGTCATTTGCATACTTGCCAATCTTGAGATCCCTGATCTTATCCGTGCAGTTTTAGTCTGCTTATCTTGGCACTCTACCTACGTTTCGGTCTGCAAGCTTGGGCTTTGCAAGCAGTCACAGACACCATACCTATTATACATGTTCGAATCTAGACCTGATGATCAAAATGACATATTTCTCTACAATCTAGCAGAAAAAAAAGACCTACATAATATCGCTCCTGAACCTGCCTATCTACAGTAGGCATGTCATTGGCTCCTCCCATGGTTGGATCATAACAATTGATGACATGTGTGAGTTGCACCTCCTCAACCCCATCATAGGTGACTAGATTGTCCTATCTTCAATCACAACTATTGAGCAGATTGAGCCATTTACGATGACAATGGTGTTGTTCGCTGGTACCAGTTAGCGTTTTACACTGGCGAGGATGTTAATGAAAGACCCAGGTATTACACAACCGTTAGGTGTGAAGAGTTTCGGAACTTAACCTTCCACAAAGCATTTTTGTCAGCTGATCCGTCCACGGAAAACTACTATGTTGTACTCATGCATAGCCCAAACGCACAACTTTCATTTGCAAGAGGTGGAGATTATAGATGGACTTGGTTGCCACCGCATTATAATTTTTTAGATTGCGTCTTTAAGGATGGTCTGTTGTATGCCCTGACTGAAACGGGAGAAATCCATGTATTTGATCTCAGTCGATCTACAATAACACACAATATAATTATGGGCGCAGTCATGGATGAGTACGCCTAGAAGATATACCTTGTTCAAGATCGATTTGGTGATCTGCTGCAAGTTTGGAGGGATAATGATCCTCTAGTGAGAGATGAAGAACCATTGCATGAGGACGAAGAACCACTACACGAAGATGAAGGATTACTATATGAGGGTGAAGAACCATTGCACGAAGATGAAGAATCACTATATGAGGATGAAGAACCACTACATGAAGATGAAGAATCAATGAATGAGGATGAAGAACAACTGCACGAAGATGAAGAATCACTGCAGGAGTATGATGAAGATATTTTGGAACTTGAATCAGGACCTAAATCATATGCCCGGTATACTCCTAGGTTCAAAGTTTATAAAGTGGATTTCGCTACAAAGAAACTTGTTGAAAGAACTAGCTTGGATGAGGATATCCTATTTCTTAGGTATAACCAACCAATCACTTTATCTGTGTGCCGAAGAACATCCATGGTTAAAGGCAAACCATGTCTACTTTATTTTCAGACACAGGAACAAAGGTGATATTGGAGTTCTTAACTTAGAAAATAACATCAGTGAGGAAGTTTTGCCCCATCAGCTTTGCTTTGACTGGCCTGACCCTGTCTGGACAATACAAAATCCTCGAAAGATGATTTCAGCATCACATAATAATTAGGTCTAGTATGTGTTATTAATTTCTGGTCTTCAATTATGTACCTCCTTTCTATGGTTCTAATATTGTCCATCAATGTATTTTGTATTACTATATTCCACACATTTCACATGAATTAATAAGTTGTCTTGAATCAAGTTGTATACAGTATAGTGAAAGTGTAAGTGTAATTGAACACAAACGATATCGCAGTAACATGAGAGACACCTAAAAGAACACAAGCACAACAAAACAGGGAGTTTGTGTTTGTGTGAGGAGAGAGAGAGAGAGAGTAACTGTGACCGTAAATTGATGTGAATTTTAACTGAGTGCACTTGGCAGGATAACTAGGCTAATTTTAAGATGCCTAATGGAACACATATAGTGCCTGAGTTTGTGTGTTTGTGTAAGGAGAGAAAGAAAAGAGTAATTGTGACGGTAAAGTGATACAGATTTTAACTGAGTGCACTTGGCAGGATGGCTAGGCTAATTTTGAGATGTAAGAGCATCTCCAGCAATAGCATCTATTTTAGAGCCCCAAAGGTTAAATTGGGGGCTACCCTTATTTCCTGAGGACCCAAAAATACATCCAACTCTAACAACAATCTCTATTTCTTAGCCCTTATTTTTTTTCTATTCTATTTCAACATATACTCTATGTTACGCCTAGTTTAACACCACAATAATTCAAACATAAATATTTCTAATACATAAAATTCAACCATATTCAAATTCACAATTTCAAACAATACAATTTAAATTCAAATTCAAAAATTTTAAACATGGAAATGACAAATCCTAATATTTAAATTCAGGATTACAAGATCGAACAATCAACAGCTAGCATATCTATCAACATATAACAAGGGTTGTATTTTCCACATTGAGTAAAAATTCAGCATCCATGTTTCGTTACGTGGATAATGCACAGATCCTGTCCAACCAGTCAATTAGAAGCCTGGCTAAACCTCACATTGATGCTTTCTCCTCCAATTTTTCGAGCACTTCTCTGTATTAAGCTACGGCCATTAACACTTAATTCATTTCCCTTTCATTATTGTTTACTTCTGCTAATGGATACTCTATCTAAATGACTGAAATGACAAGAAGAGTGTGAATGTGTGATAACCTGAGATCAGCAAAGAAACCCAATATTGACCACATACAAAAGAAAAAAAAATTAGCTAGCAGCTGTACTGCACACCAGACGTCCGCTTCCCTTGTCTCTCTCCAGTCGCCGAACAAGTCAATGGAGTAGGAGTCATCGCCATACTGGACACACCGTAGGGGCAGTGGCCGCCATAGCAGCCATGGCTGTCGAGGTCACAGCATGTCACACCTTAAAAATTATCTAAATTAATAAATTTTTATCAAAGTATTTTTTAGAAATTAAATTAAAATCCTCAAGAGGCTTGAAAATAAAGTTTACAATAAATCTCCACAAAAAGTGGGAAAGATAAAATTTTTACTAAATACTTTGCTTAATTCTTAGTAAAATTAAATTTTTAGAGAAAGGGAAGTATTTTTAATCAATAAAACATCATTTCAATAATTAATTTTAAAGAAAAAAGGTTTTAAAATTCTTTTCGGGCAACTGGGCTGAATCTGGCCAGTCTTTTTCTCTTTCCTGCGCGTGGCTTGCCCGGCCCGTCGCCTCCCTCTCTCGCGCTTACCTTGGCCCAAGTTGGCCCGTGAGTCTTTTTCTTTCCCTCTCGCTGACATCCCCTACCTCATCCCGAAGTCTGACTCGGGCACAGTGTCGCCAATCTCCGCCAAATCCGAGTGCCGCTGTCCTTGGGTTCCAAAATTAGTTGAGGGTTTTTGTTCCTTATCTCCTCTTCCTTTCCCCTCTTGTCAATTGAGGAATCCCGATCTAACACGGCGGGAAACTGAGCTCCTGTGAGGAAGCGGGAACCCTAGCTTTGCACCGCCATGTCCGACATAGTCTTCCCCTCCTTTGCTGTTTATGAGGACCTTGTATGACTCCTCTTGCGATCTAGATCTTAATCACAGCTTGTTGAAGCCTCTTGTTGTCGTTTAAACGTAGCACCAGAGCATTGCCGTCGCCAAAGCTCTTTAGCTGCTCGCTGCCATCGAGTCCATCACCGCTGGAGCTCGTCGACTTCACCGTCAGCTTCGCCAGAAGGAGGAGCACCTCGGCCGCCTCACCACTGCTGAAGCCCGTCGGAATGCCGTCAACCTGAACACGCTGCCGTTTGGAGCTTGTCGCCGAACGTCATCCATCGTTGTTTGCTGCCATGTGAGTAACCGAAAGGTTTGCCTCGCTTTTCTCTTCGCGTTGATGCCCTCGGTTCGTGACGCTGTGTCACTGTTCGCCGTCGACCCTGGTCCCCATGCGCTGCCACTCGCCGCCGAGCCCGTGCCGACGTGGCCGTCCATGCCAGCGCCACCTCAGCCTTCCCGTCCCGCATGGCGTCTACGTGGCTTTCGCGTGTCCTCGGGTGAGAGCAAATTGCCGGGTTTGATCTCAGCCTTCCAATCTAATCAAGTAGATCTTAGCCCTTTATCCCCATCGGTTGATCCCAGCCGTTAGACATCGACCAACCTCGGTCATGCCAATCCTGGCCATCGGATCTCGTAAGCCACCTTTGTGCATCTGGCCCCTGGTGAACTGATCCATGCTGGCGCAATAAATCCGCTTTTTCTTTTAAAAAATAATTCTTTATTGTGCCATATATCCTTTAATATTTTCTGTATCTACTCTATAGTTCACCAAGTACCTTTACTCAGGACCACGACCATCATCAAATGAACTACTTTTACTCATGGCCATGACCATCATAAAATCCAACAGTCCGTATCGTCTGCGACGAATCCAACGGCCTCGATCAACCAGATCGTCCTCACCCCCCTGCCTCCACCCGCGCCAACCTCCCCCTAACACTAACCGCACTGACCTGCCTCCCCCTCAACACCCGCCGCTGCCGCTGCCAATCCGCGTAGCTCACGGTGCCGCCACAAATCATCGCTCACTCCCGCCGATGGCACAGGTCAGCCTTCCCAACTCCACTCAACTCCCCAATCCAACCACCCCGAACAACCACTGCGGCAGAGGTAGCAGCACCCATCACCAGCGACCGATGCTCCGCGCCGCCCTCGTCCTCTCAGGTAGGTCGCCGCTGCCTCCTCCTCCTTCCGTCCCTTCGGCGCCATGGCTCCGTTGACCCTTATCTGCCTTCCCGCGTAGGCTCCGGCGTTTGCCAGCCGCCGATGACCTCTCCGTTCTCCACTGCCATCGCCTCGTGGCTATTTGACAGCGCCTCATCTTTGGTACGCACCCACGACTCATCCATTCCCATCTGTGTACGCATCGCTCCGTACGTGTGACTGCGCGTGCGCTCGCTCCACCCGTTTGGCTGATCGGTCCCTCCCTCCTGCGCAGCCTAAGGTCTGCCTCCTCATTGGTGGAGAGTTTGTGTAGTCACGGGCCAACGAGTATGTCGCCGTCAACAACCTGGTAAGCCGTAAGCCTTCCCCGATGGATTGATACCGATTTGGTTGTTGGGTCGATTGGGAACCGTGGACAGGCGACGAAACTCTCTGGATAGTACGCCGTGGGTACCGTTATGTCGTACGCTAAGAAGTAATGGCGTAGCTTGCGGGAGGCCATCACGAGGGCGTATGCTAGCTTCTCCAGCTTGGTGTAGCGGAGCTTGGGCCCGCCCAGTGCCTCGGAAACATAATATACAGGGCGCTGAGTGGGGCGTGGGCCATGTTTGTCCTCGAGGACCAGTACTGCCGAGACTGTAGCAGGGGAGGCCGACAAGTACAGGAGCAGCCCCTGGCCCTGCTCCGGTGTCGCCAGCGTGGCCAAGCTGGCTAGGTGCGTCTTGAGGCCCTCGAACGCCTGCTAGCACTCGGGCGTCCACCTGAACGGGGTCGCCCCCCGGAGCACCGCGAAGAAGGGGAGGCAATTTTCGGCCGACTTGGCTAGACGGCCGGTGAGGCGTTGCACCTCCTTTGGGCTTCACGGGGCCTAGATGCTTGTGATTGCCCTGATCTTGTCGGGGTTGGCTTCAATACCCCGCTTGGACACCAGGAAGCTGAGCAGCTTCCCGGACTTTGCCCCAAAGGTCAATTTCTCTGGGTTCAACTTGATGCCGGCTGCTCGGAGGCTGTCAAAGGTTTCCTGCAAGTCGGCGATGTGGTGGCTCGTCACCTGGATCTTGACGACGATGTCGTCTACGTAGGCCTCAATGTTCCGCCTGAGCTGGTGGCGGAGTGCCTGGTGGATGAGGCGCGAGAAGGTTTCTCCGGCATTGCTAGGCCAAATGGCATCCGGACGTACCAGTATACCCCGTCTGAGGTGACGAAGCTTGTTTTTTCTTCATCCTCTGGAGCCATCCACACCTGGTGGTAGCCGGAGTATGCGTCGAGAAAGCTTAGAAGTTCGCACCCGGCCGTGGAATCGACCAGTTGATCAATGAGTGGGAGGGGGAGCGGGTCGCGTGGGCACGCTTTGTTGAGCGTGGTGAAGTCGATGCACATGCGCCACTTCCTGTTGGCCTTGCGGACCAGCACCAGGTTGCACAGCCACTCGGAGTGCTGTACTTCCCGAATGACACTTGTTGTTAATAGCTTTTGTACCTCTTCCCGTGTGGCCTGCACTCGCTCTGCAAACATCTTGTGGAGCCCTTGGTGGATGGGGCGGGCGTCCAGTCGGACGTGCAAACGGTGCTTGATTATTGCTTGATCCACACCGGGCAGGTCTGCTGGGGACCATGCGAATATGTCGGTGTTCCTCTGGAGCACCTGGACAATTGCCTCTTCGACCTCCGGTGGAAGCCCATCCCCGATCTGGTAGTGGCGCTCGGGGTGTGACGGGTCCGCTGCGACGGCGTGCGTTCCGCCGTCAACCTCTGCCCGTGCGGGACGTTCCTCTCCGGTAGGCACTTGGCCATTTGACTCTGTTTGAGCCACGGTGTTCACCATTTTTCCTCGAGGGTGAGGGGAGTGACCGTAGTCGATTTTCCTGGCCACCTCTTGGTCTCCTCGGACCGTTATAACACCGGTGGGGCTTGGTATTTTCATGCAGAGGAAATTCTGGTGCACGATGGCCCCGAACTTTTTCAGGGTCCCTCTCCCCATTATGATGTTGTATGCGTATGAGATGTCGACGACATCGAAGGTGATTCCTTTTGTGCGCGCTCCGAGCCCCCTCCCGAAGCACACGGGCATCTCGATTTGTCCCAAGGCCTTGACCAAGTTGCCACTGAATCCCTTCAGTGGCCGCCAGGCCTTCGTCAGCCTACTGCGCGCGATGTGCAACTGGTCGAAGGCAGAGGCGAAAAGGATGTTGGCGGAGCTACCTCCGTCCACCAAGATGCGGTGCATGTGGGTTTCTGCTACGCATGCGGTGATCATGAGGGTGTTGTTATGCGGGAACAAGCATCCTCAGCCGTCCTCGGCGGTGAAGGTGATGGGCATGTCTGCCCATTTTGGGCACTTGGGGGGTTCTGTCATGCCCATGTGGTGGACGCTGCAGGCGTAGTCTCGCCGCTGTCGCTTGGAGCCCTGGGCAGAGGCACTTCCGCCCATTATCGGCAAGACTACTTGGTGTGGCTCCTTGTCCTTGACGTGTTGGACTGGGGCTGCGGCCGCTGGAGCGTATATCGGTGGAGGCGGGGGCGGTGGGATTAGCGTGTGATACGCGTGGTGAGGGGGTGGTGGACCGTGGCATGCCTGGGCGTGGTAGCCCTGCGGAATGTGCTCAACTGCCCTTGGTGGCCCGGGAGGGTACCATTGGTCTACCGCGTGGTAGTGGTACGCGGCATGTTCTACCCCCCCACACCCGGGCCGCCGTTAGCGGGACGGCCTAAGTATTCTTCCCTTTTTGCCGCGATGCTTCGGCAGTCGTAAGAGACGTGCGTGTTGTTTTGGCTGTGTAAGACGCACCAGTGTAGCCCTTCGCCTGTGCCCCGCGTTTCGCTACCGCCGTTGCTGTGGGCACCCCCACGTCCCTAGCCACAGCCGGGGCCGTGACCTTAGGCCTGCTCAATGGTGTTGACCTCCCGTTTGCCGGGTCCCCTTCGCCCCTTGGGCCTCCTGGCACGCGGGGGTTCGCCCTCAGCGTGGTTCGAGGCTGTTTGTACCTAAGGTTTGGGCTCTACAGCCGCCAGCGGGGGCGGTGGCTGGGGAGCGTTGGGGGGGGGGGGGAGGGTAGCGGCTTGGGGGTGGTAGTCACCTCCGCCGTTGTGGCTGCCCGGAGGGGGGAAGTCCCCGGGCCACCCTCTGGCGTATGGTCTCCTCCTCCGACCGGGTGTATTCCTCGAACTTGTTCATCAGCGCTTCAACTATGGCCACTGGCTTGCAGTGTAGCTTGTTGAAGAGATCGCCTCCTTCCAGTAGGCCCTGCTTGGCTGCGTCGATGATGGTGATGTCCGACAAGCCGTGGATTTGGAACTTAGCCGCCGTGAAGCATTTGAAGTAGTCGCGGAGCGTCTCCCCGGGTCGCTGTTTTACGGCGAACAAGCTCCCCGAGGTCAGGGGCTTGACGAAGGTGCCCTGGAAGTTGTTGCAGAAGGCATCCTGGAGCTGCGTCGAACTGTGCACGAAGCCGGGTCGAAGCGCCGAGAATCACCACTGGGTGACGTTGTCGAGGGCCAGCGGGAAGCACTTGGCCATTGTGGCTGCTGCCCCGCCACTGGCTTCGATGGCGAGGGCGTAGTTCTTGGCGAACTCCTCCGGGTCCGCCTTCCCCCGGTACTTGGTCAGCTTTGGGGGGCAGAACCCCGGGGGGTACGGTTCCAGCTGTAGCTCTTGGGCTAGCGGTGAGTCCCCGTCAAGCACGAGCGCTAGGCAAGCGAACCTGGCCACTGTCGAGGCGGTTGTGTGGCCGCCCGTGGCGCCGATCAGCCTTGCTGGGTCTGCGCTTGCTCTGGGTACAGTTGCGCTAGTGGCTAGGGCTCTGTCAGTGGTTGAGCTCCTGACGGCGCCTTGTATCGAACCAGCATGGCCCGGAGCTCGTCGAGCTGGGCCTGCACCGCGGTGCCTCTAGAGGAGGGTTCATCGGCGATGGCGGTCACCATGCCACGGATCTCGTCTAGCTGCACCTGCAGGCTGCTGTGAGGCCACCGGTGGGCAAGGGTGGTGGCGCTCGCCCGATGGGCTTGGGGATGCGGTTGTTTTCCCTGGAGGCACCTTCAGCCCCGCTATTGAGCGCGTTGCCGCCTATGGCACTGTCGTCCCAGGCCAGTTGCCCATTAGCCCTGATGTGAGTTGGGCTAGTATCACCCACACACCCGGGAGGCGTGGGACCCACGTGGAGCGCCATGGTGGCGCCTGGTTGCCGGGCACCCTCCACTTCGGGGGTGTGACTTGCCCTTCGATGTGCTGGGAGGGACGAGCACTAAATGTACCTTGCGATCCCCACGGAAAGCGCCAATGTTGGAACTAATCCTAACACGTGGGGAACTGTTGGGGGTGATCTGGGAGCACACAGGGAGCCCAAGTAACTAGACTGTATATTGGAGAGAAAATCCTCTTTTCTTGTTTACAATGAGTAGGCCACGCATTATATAGTGGCCTGGGGCTACCAAAAATTACATGCTCGTCCCCTACAAGGGGGTAAGGTAGGAGATACTATGACAGGTGGGCCCAGAATAGGGGGCCTCCTCATGACTCCTCGGAGATCGTGGGATCCCTGTCCGCCCCGGGATTCCCGGGCTTCCCTCGACTGTCGTTCCGCTGGGCAAAGACCTGGAGCTAGGCAGATGGTAGGTGAGGCCTTAATTGCTGACGACTCGGTTGGCAGTAATTGAGGGGCTCCGTAGCATCCCTCCGCCCGGAGGCAAGGCTCCGTCCGTAGGGGGCCTCCATGGGGCCTTGGTCTCCCGCGGAGCCGCCAGAGTGGGAGGTCCCCTCCGGAGGATCCCGGAGCCTACCAGAGGGGTCCCCCCAACATGTGGGATGACATATACTTGACTTATAATTCCATTATGGATTATCATTTGTAGCTCACGATGACTGGTCGTGCTTGGTTAATTAATGTTCCAACTAAAACATGACTAATGGTGGATTGTGAGCACATGGTTTGGATTATCGTGCTCATGACAATTAAGGACCAGTTTGCAAGCTACTGTTGTAAAGCATTTACCGTACTAAACCACAAGCCAAAATGGGCAACGGCTTGACTTGTTGTATAGCATGATCCGATGTGGAACACTAGACTATAAAGTGGCGGTGATAAGTCCACGGGGGCACTGAGTGAGTCTATTCCGGGTATGGGCAGACTGGGATCTCGATGGGTGAACCATGTTACATTGTTTTATGCGATAGGGTCTTGTCACAATTACTTTCCAAGATACCATGGTGGTATTGAGGTGCATAGTAACATGTCATGAGATTGTGCCTTGTGGGTAAATTTGTACATCTCTAATCAGAGTAAAACTATTCGAATAGCTGTACCCGTGGTATGGGTAATGCTAATAATATTTTTCGTGATTAGTCTCACTTTGCTCATAAAATGGTTAATTTAGAATAATATGGTTAATATGGAATCTCCGGGTATGGAGAGGTGATTTGGTTAATCTCCGTGTATGGAGAATGGGCCTGTCCAGCTGAGAAAGGTTGTTGGGTGTTGTTTAATATTGTTTAACTACTTAATTATTTTATAATTTCTCAAATGCTTATTTAAATATTGTTTATGCAAAATAGCCCTATTATGCCTTCCTTTGTATTACCCTGTGCATACTTACATTTTGTTGTGTGACTTATGGAGTATTCCATATACTCAGCTTGCTATAATCAATGACATCAAAGGAAGGGTACTTCAGCGATGAAGGTGATATGGAGGACTAAGCTGGTGCCTAGTCAAGATGCTTGTGGAGTGGAGTCACCTACAGTAGACGTTTACTTTTTCCGCTGCTAGACTTTGTTTCACTTTGAGAGGTTCTATCCATCTGTATAATAATTGCACTCATTATTTAATACATAAGGTTGTGTACTAAGGCCTTGTTCAGTTGTGCTTTTATGTTTGGCTTATAAGCCGCACTGTGGAGGCCATGGGCCCCAGATACCTCATGAGAAGTATTAAGGCCACTGGACAGAGGATGAGCCTAACCTTGTAATTAGGGATACAATAGGACTCGGCATACATTATCTTGTACGACAAGGAAAGGATATAGTCCTAGTCGGGCACATTGTATTCCTAGAAGGAAATCCCTTAGTCAGAGTCCGACTGGGATTCCTATCTTGTAACCCTGTCTCCTCGGTATATAAGGGGAGATAGGGTGCCCCTTTGAGGGCATATCAGAATCTCACTAGAGAAACCTCAAAGGCAATACACAACAGTTGGAAATAGGGTATACCTCACCTCGAGGGTCTGAACCAGGATAAATCATCTCGTGTTCCTTTGCAATCCATCAAGTTTAGGTCTCATGAGTAGCTATATATTCTTATTGCCGATACAAAATATCAACAGTTGGTGCGCCAGGTAGGGGTCTCAGCGAGATCATCTTCAACAAGCTGGATGGATCCCATCACAAGAGTCGACGACATCAACTTCTTCCTCAGGCAAACAATCACCTTCGGGAGCCTCGACTTCGTCGCTGACGAATTCGGCAACCTTATCCTGCCCGACTTGGATCCAATCTGATCGGCCAGGGACCAAGCCAACTCCGCACCGGTCGGCCTACACAGCACTGCAGCAATCTTCAACGACATGCTGCGGCGATCTCTAACATGCCCGAGTCTAGGAACAACTCTTTCTTTCAGTGTTCGACTTGGACTCGGTCTTGAGCTGGCCGAGATCGGGCTAAGAGAGGAGGAGATCGTCAATCTCCCATATGGACTCGGCAATGCCGCGGATAACTTCAGTCAGAATCTAACGCGGCAGACCCGATCCCCTGGAGTTCAACTCGGATACGGCTCAGAGCTGCTCGAGATTAGATCTAGGGAGGTCGATGTCGTTATTACCCCCCTCAACTATTCTGACTCCGACTCTCAGTCAGACAGCACTTCAGCGAGCTTTTCTCCACCATGTGAAGTTTTCATGGCGTTCAAGGGCTCAACTCCTACTCAAGAGGCACGCCGACTACATAATTTGCAAGAAGAGAAAGTCCGCCGACTACGTGAGCAATAGGAGGAAGACACAAGACACCTGCAGGCCGAGCGCGATGCGCACAACGACAATCTGCGCAAGGTTGGGCGGACTACTCAATAGGAAATCCTCCAAACCCGAGTCTGCGACCATGACGTCTTTGTAACTCTTCAACAGAACGTTGTGGCCGCTGCAACCCTACTGGATACACTGCGGTTTGGGCCTGATCACTAGGCTACCCCGACGATAGCAAGGATTAAAGCCATAATCACCGCTGCTGCATGCCAGCAGCGTCAACAGTCGGGTGACACTCTCATACTGTCGAACAGGGCGGCTTCTCCAACGGCGATCTCATCTGCCTCAATGTGACACCGAGCGGCCGGCTCTAGTCAGCCGCACACGGAGTCACGTCACACATTACTCGGCAACCACAATAATGACCGGCGGCGCCAACATCAAGACGACCGTCAGGATAACCAAGATGTCCGAGGCCGACTACGACGTGATCTTCGGCAAGACATCAACGTACGACGCTGCGAACGCGAGGAAGACGAGCGTCGCCGACTAGAAGATGAGAATTAGAGCTTAGGCCTCCACCATGAGCGGTTTCACCGCTGTAGTCGGAGCCAGAGTCCTCACACAGATGAAGGAGTACTAGCCTTCACTCATGAGCTGCAACAAGTCGACTGGCCGTCAGGCTTCAAGCCGATTGGAATTGAGAAATACGATGGGAAGACCAACTCTGAGTCCTGGCTCACAGTCTACACTCTAGCAATCGGAGCAGCTGGAGGAGATCATAAGGCCATGGCTAACTACCTCCCAGTCACTTTAGCCGACTCGGCGAGGACATGGCTAACAGGACTTCCTAAAAAATCAATTAGCTCCTGGGGAGAACTCTGGGAATGCTTCATCGCCAATTTCCAAGGAACGTACGAGAGGCCATCTTCTGAGTACGACCTGTATCAGTGCCATCAAAGGAAGAATGAGTCACTTCGTGATTTCATCAAGAGGTTTTTGGAGAAGAGGAATTCAATCCCGAAGATCAAGGACGAGGTTGTCATCGCCGCCTTCCGTAAGGGAGTCAGGGACACCCCGTTCATCGCCAAGTTCACTCGGAAGCCTTCCTCTTCTATCAAGGCTCTATTTGACAGGGCGAACAAATACGCCGGCTTGGCCGACGCAGTTGCCGAGGCCATGGATGACAAGAAGGAGCCCCGACAGAAAGACAAAAAAGACAACGATGAGCCAGCACAGAACAAGTCCGGCAACTGCAAGCGCAAGTCGGACAACGTGGTGGCTGCTGTAGAGCATACTCGGCCGTGACCCCGTGGACAGACGAGTACCAAAAAGTGATGAACGGGCCATGCCCTTTCCGCCCAAAGGGCAAGCACGCCGCTAAGGACTGTTTCATGCTCAAGAAGTTTGATTCTGAGCAGACTACAACATCTGGTAGCAATAAAGATAAGGATAAGCCAGATCCGGGCGCAATCGACGACTACCAAAATCCCCAGGTTGAGCTCAACCACATCTTTGGAGGGCCAACTGCATACAAGTCCAAGAGGAAGCAGAATCTCACAGCACACGAAGTTAACTCGGTCTCTGCAGACGCCCCCCAATAGTTGCGTTGGTCAGAAATGCCAATCACGTTGGTCAGAAATGCCAATCACGTTCGACCATGCAGATCACCCTGATCGGGTCATTCATCCAGGACACTATCCACTCATCTTAGACCCGGTCATCAGGGGCATCAAATTAAAGAAGGTTCTCATCAACGGAGGAAGCGTTCTCAACATCCTGTTCGCCAAGACGCTCGACGAGATGAAAATCCCTCGCTCCGAGCTACGGCCGAGTATGGCGCCCTTCCACGGGATAATCTCCAGCCTATCTTCCACTCCACTCGGATAGATAACTCTACCGGTTACTTTTGGCACGCGGGATAATTTCTACACCGAGAATATTTGCTTTGAGGTTGCCGACTTCGAGACCGCGTATCACGCCATACTCGGAAGGCCAGCACTAGCCAAATTCATGGCAGTGCCGCATTATACATACATGATGCTCAGGATGCCAGGACTAGATGGAGTACTCTCCCTTCGCATTGATGTCAAGCAAGCCTTCACCTGCGACAAGGTGAGCTGTGAGCTGGCCCAATCCCAAGAAGCGGCAGTCGGGCGCAACAACATCCGACTAGCCGCTACAACAACAAGCGAGGACGATCAAATTCCGGCAATAAAAATAGCCAAGTCAGGAATTTTAGCGGACTCTGAAACTAAAAAGATCCCCTGGACCCTTCCGACCCCTCCAAAACTGCACTTGTCGGGACCGGACTCAACCCCAAATAGGAAGACGAGCTCGTCACCTTCCTCCAAGCGAACAGGGACATATTTACTTGGAAACCTTCCGACATGCCTGGTGTACCAAGGGAGGTGATCGAGCATTCCCTCAACGTCAAGCTGGACGCCAAACTAGTCAAACAACGACTACGGTGCTTTGCGGGAGGAGATAACCAAGCCCCTCGCTGCCAGGTTCATTAAAGAGGTCTTTCACCCGGATTGGCTGGCAAACCCAGTCTTGGTTGGAAAACAAGTTTGACGAGTTGGAGATAACTCATGTATTACAACAATACAACGAAGCTGCAGACGAATTGGCCAACATGGGATCCAAACGAGAAGTGGTCCCGACTGGGATTTTTGTTGAGCAACTATTGGAATCATCAGTTAAGAAGAAACCAGCGCTTGAGCAGTCGGGGGCTGAACCTACCCTAGCAACAAATGAAGTGCTAATCATCTCTTAAGACTGGCAAACTCCAATTTTCAAATTCCTCTTGAACGACGAACTCCCAGAAGATCGCAGCGAATCCGAGCGGATTAAACATCGAAGCAAATATTTTCTTATAGTCGGAGAAGACCTTTACCGTCGAAGCGCATCCGGAGTCCTCATGCACTGCGTCACATCTGAGGAGGGCAAGCAGATTCTGCAGTCGATCCACTCGGGCATCTGTGGCAACCATGCTGCATCCAGGACGTTAGTCGGAAAGGCTTATAGGCAGGGTTTCTTCTGGCCGACTGAGGTAACAGACGCTAAAGATATAGTTCGCACATGCGAGGGATGCCAATTCTTTGCAAGGCAAACATATCTTCCAGCTCAAGAACTTCAAATAATTCCAATCTCTTGGCCCTTTGCAGTTTGGGGGCTTGACATGGTCGGGCCGTTCAAGTAAACGCTAGGAGAGTTCACACACTTGTTCGTCGCAGTGGACAAGTTTACAAAGTGGATTGAGGCAAAACCCGTTGCTTCCATAACAGCGGCACGAGCAAAGGACTTCATCATGAGTATTTTATATCGATTTGGAGTTCCCAATCGCATCATAACGGACAACAGTACTCAGTTCACTGGCGACGTTTTTCAAGATTTCTGTGACAACTTTGGCATCAAGATCTATTATGCTTCTGTGGCACACCCACGAAGTAATGGGCAGGTTGAGCGTGCCAATGGCATGGTCTTAAAAGGTATCAAGGCTAGGGTATTTGACCGACTACAACTATATGCAAGGCGGTGGGTACAAGAACTCCCATCTGTTCTCTGGTCTCTAAGAACCATGGTTAGTCGGGTAACAAGGCAATCCCCTTTCTTCTTAGTCTAAGGTGCTGAGGCTATGTTACCAACCGAGTTGGAGTTCGGCTCACCACGAGCTTGGACCCACTCAAAAGATAAATCAAACGAAGACCGATTGGTCGAACTCGATCAGTTGGAGGAAGTAAGGGACATCGCAACTATTCAGTCGGCAAGGTATCTTCAAGGCCTACATTGTTATCACAGTCAGAATGTTCATGGCCGCGCCTTTTTGGTGGGAGATCTCGTCCTGAGAAAAATACAAACCACCAAAGACAGGTATAAACTACCCCTTTATGGGAAGGGCCGTTCATTATCGCTAAGGTAACACGTCCAGGAGCCTACCGACTAAAGACAGAAGACGGTGCTCTAGTCAACAACTCATGGAATATAGAATAGCTACGTCCTTTCTATACCTGAGTCTTGTATTATATTTTTATATATGAATAAAGTTCTTTACTCTGACTCACTACATCGCTTGTCTCAACCAAGTAGTGAGTCGGGGGCTGCATGTAGTATGTGCCTTGTTAATAAAATCTGAGCTTGTTTTATCTAAGTTATGAAGTTCTACAACGATTATGCTAAGTTTGTCCGAGTATAGCTCTCAGAGGTGAATGTTTTTTCCTAAGTTTGTCTCGATCTACTTGGCGTAGACTACGTAGTCGGGTAAAGTTAATGACGACTCAGAATAAGTAAGTACTCGGCAACATTTTATAGACATATACAAAAGTCTTTACAAAAGTCATATATGTTCATCAATGGACGCCGACTGCATAATTATTCTATTTTTACATGCCCAGGTCTCTAGCTATTGCCTCCACGGTTGGCCTCACATGGCTGATTAGCTCTAGCGCCTCTTCAGGAGTTGTCCCCTTGGCAAAACCCTCACCAATGGCCTCGATGTCTACCCTAGGGTAGATCGATTTGGTCATTCCGAGAGCTTGGGCGATGCCGATAGCTACACGCTCATCGAGTACTTCTTTAAGATACTCAAGGCTTCGCTAAGGCGTTCGTGCACTTGGGTGACGGAACTGGAGCTGGTTCCAGAATAATGAGGTTGCATGATGTCCAAGAGCCCCTTCACGGATTCAACTAGGTCTTCCTGTGATTCCTTGATCATCTTAATTTCTTCTGCGAAGGCACCAAACTGAATCTGGGCAGTCTTAAGTTGTTCAGATGCATCGACAAAGATATTGGTTAACCAAGACAAGTAGTCGGAGCAGCAAGCAGTCGGGCCAAGGTCATGGTAAAGCAGGAGACTTGGTGGTATAGTCAGCCTCCACCTTGGCTTTGGCCTTCTCCACCTCTTTCAACTTTTTGTCCTGTTTTTCCCTCTCCTTTGTCTGGGCTTTTAGCTCAGCTTCAAGGGCTGCAATGCAAAATAGTCAAGAGCTCAAGATCGCAGTCAAAACTCAATAAGGCAGTCGGGAATCAATAATGCTGGAGAAATCTACTCGAGATTCACTCGGGAGGACAACACAGAAGACTTACTTCTGATCTTTTCAGCTTGGCCTAGTTTTCATCCCTGAGCTTGTCTACCGACCCCCTTAGCCACGTCTCCCTCTCTTGGCTGGTTCGCTCCAGGTCGTCCTTGGCTACCTGAAGCTGACGCAGTTGTTGTAGCTGAGGGGCGAGCTCAGTCAGGACTTTGTTTATCTTTTCCAAGCGATCAATGATCTTCTGCTCAGCACAAACTAGGGGTAATTAGAGTCAGAAGGCAGAATACCAGATCAACAGAACTGTCAAGCACTCAACATGGCAAGATTCGTTGTGTACTTGGACTCCCTTGGATGCAGCAATTGCATCATACATCAGATTTCTTTGCTCTCTCAGTGATGCTTGCTCGTCATGCTTGTAGCTCTCTGCAACCCCCTCGGGGCTTCGAGCCTAGGGAGATTTTCTTCATCAGAAGACATCGATATTGCTGGAGATGGGGTCCTAGCCCTGAACTCAACGGCTGCAGAGACTTCGGGGATCGGCTCGGGGGGCTGGAGTTGCAACTTTAGCATCCGCTCCCTGGTTGACCGACTCTGGTAACTCTGCTGTCTGGACTGCTTCAACTTCAATAGCTAGGGCGGCCTCTGGTTCGGCAGGTGACATTACTGGCTCTAGCTCGGCTGGGATGGGCTCGGTGGCAGGAGTTACTGGCATAGTCCCCTTGGGATCTATGACAACTCGCTTCCTGCACAATATGTCAAATATCAAGACACTGCCACGTCCTTCAAGATTCTTAGAAGATTGAAGATTTCTTGCCTCTTGGAAGTCTTGAACTTCTACAGGGGAGCTCTAGAAGATGTCAGTGAGGGGCTTGATAGCTTGCTCGGTGGTGGAGAGCTGTCGGCTGTCAGGCCAGTCGGCGCTGTCGGCGGTGGTGATTTGGCCCAAGTTGGCTCTGTTCCTGAAGCAACTGATTGGGGGGTCGAGGCGCTCGGTGACACTAGCCTTGGGCTCAGTGGCACAGGCCTCGGGCTTGGCGGCCTGGGAGCTGAACTGACAGGGTCCTTGATCTTTAGACTCCCTAGTGCTACACTCGGCGTGCTTTTCTTCTTCTTGCCCGGGTCTTCAATTGGCTTCTTCCCAACCCTCTTGGGGCTGGGTTGGGCGACAGAAGGGCTAGCTGGCCGCTTCTTCGATTTTGTGGCCGACTGATCTTGGAAGTCATTATCAAACTCCTCACAGTCCTACAAGTATTTCAACAATATATGTTTCACGCATTGTAGAACAAACTAGGACAGATATCAACAGATATTCATCACAGGTGAATAACAAGCTAGCATCAATATGTTCAAGGATACCTTTGGCCAGGGCCTGCCCTGGCAGAAGGGCTTGGGGGCGCGCTCCTCGTCCTCGGTCTCCACCACCCCATTGACGAAAAAGCCGAGCTAGGTATCAGTAACCTTGTTTTTGTCGGCTACATCGGGGTATTCACGGCTAGGGTCATCTTTACCCTGGTAGTCCCAGCCGAAGTGATTCCTAGCCTTCAGAGGTCTAGTGCTACGATTCAGGAAGCAGCTTGTCACCCAAGGACCAGTCAGCCCCGTGCTCTTCAGTAGGTCGATCCTCTCCATCAGCTGGTATACCTGCCCTATTTCTTCATAATTTGGCACTGATGACCAGCTGGGCAGAATCATTGGTGGAGAACCAGTGAAAGAGGGCAGAGAAGGTTCAAGATTAGAACAGTAAAACCATTCTCTGTGCCAGCCCTTCAGGGAGGTCTTCAGGGGGACGTTGAGATATGCTTTCTTCATCTCATTCCTGAGTTGGAGTCCGGCTCCCCTAATGGTTTGGATTTTATTCTTGGATGGCTGGGGCTTGATGTGGAAAAGGTACCGAAAAAGATTGAAGTGGGGCTTAACCCTCAGAAAAGCTACGCACAGAGTGGCGAAGATGGAGATGTGAAGAATAGAGTTGGGATTCAAATTCACCAACTCTATTTGGTAGAAAGACAAGAGCTGGCGAAGGAAATCCGAGGAGAAAAGGGCAAGACCGTGTTAACGCCAAAATTTGGTAAGGCCCTGTATCAGATTCGGTCAAAGGGAAAATTGCAGTCAACTGGCGGAAATTCATCCAGAAGAGACCGATTCCAGGAGGGAGCCGTGAAGACCGCTGTTTGGCAGTTATTTACTGTATCTATTAATTAGGCAAGTGTTTATCTTTAGGAAACCTGTCCTTGTGTCCGGTCAGGCCTTGTTAGCGTTTTCTGTTATAATTAGGAAATCATGTACCGTGTCCAATAAGGACTCATGTAACTCGGGGTATAAATACGTACACCCGGGAACCTTGTAAATTATCACTCGATCAATACAAATTCGGCACATTGCCACCCTTCCGACGGGATCTTGCTTCTTGAGCCGGGCTGCATCGGTTAGGTCCGACCTCTTGCGAGAGGGTAAGTCTCGTCACCCCGGCTACCTATCGGCTAGGACTTCCTCGGTTAGGTCCGATATTCTAGTCGGTTTATGGTAGTCGGCTTACCACGATATATTTATTTTATCTATGGCTGCATCAGTTCAGTTTGATCTCATAGATTGATTAGGTATATCACATCACGCGTGCGTAGATCGTATCGGCTTACTGGGAGCGGTTTATCATCAGTTTGTGCTACATCGGTTAGGTCCGACCTACTAAACTGCTAGCGATAAATCGTTCCTGCTAAGTCGATACTTTATGCGCAAGCCTCTTATCGGGGCGTATAGCCGGTAAGTTATCATGTTTTAGCATCACGACCGCATCAGATCTATCGGCCTATCGAGATCTCGTTATCATTATCAGTCTGTGCTGTAACGGTTGGGTCCGATCTACTAGACTGACAATAATAACATTACTCTTAATAAGCCGATGGGTTTTATGCGATGTTTTATCGAAGTGCTTAGCCGATAAGTTATCTCTTATTAAATATAGCCAATTATACTGCTTGCCTTGTTATACATTCTTGCCTGCATTACTGTTACGATCGGCTAAGGGCTAGCCGATTGGTTTACTCTGCCGATCCGAGCGCGAGCACAAGTAGGTCCCCGGGCACGACCTCAGGTAAGGACCCGGGCACGAGCATAGGTAAGAACCTGGGCACGGATACGGACAGTGGATGAAGATCCCGGGCGCGGATGCGAGCAAGGGCCCGGGCACGGGCGCGGGCAGTATCTCCGCGGCGATACTAGTAACTTTAATCACGATCGGCTAGAGTTCATTTAATCTATTTACTGATGTATTTTGTTTACTTATTTTACCAAGTTTACAGCCAGTTTTTGAGCATCCCTTCGATGATCAGCTAGTTTAATACTTATTTATTGTTATGTTATTGCTCATGCCATCATCGGCTTCCAGTCAATGTATAAGTGCTACAGTGCATATCGGCCATCGGCCGATGAGATGAGTCCAAGCCGGCTTCCAGCCGATTGGTTCACGAATTTGACATCTTTTCTTCTTGTTAATTGCAGGGTCAAATTGACTGGCACGCCTATGAACCTCGAGATTTTAGGACCTGCACTGGAGTGAAGCAAATCTCCCAGGCCTTCGTGTGCCTCCCAGACGCCGGACGGCCCCCGGCGGGTTTTCGGCGTCAACACGTTTTTGGCACGCCTGGTGGGACACGAAGTTTTCAACAATCAGATTTGCAACATGGCCGGGAAAGAAGTCAAAACAGACAACATAATTCTGGTTAGCATGGAAAATTTAACAAAAGAACAAAAACAACAAATTGAGCAAACTATGGCCAACTTTCAGAAACTGTGCTTAGAGTCCTTCAGCATGACAAGGCAAGGGCCGATTCAAAAATCCCAGTTTCCAAAGCCAGTATTGGTTGGAGAATCGAGCCGTACGCCACCTGAGAGTCCACCGGTAAAACCCTTGCAAGAGATGGTGAATGAAGCAGTTCATCATGCGCTCATCAATCAATCCGGGATTCTAGTGAACACACTTCACAATCTCATAAAGAAGACGGTGGATGGATCAGTTATTCAAGAACCTACTTGAGGTCCTGTTTTCCTCCCACCAAAGGTTGAATCAAATCAAGTTGCTTACAACGTCAGCAGAGATGTACCAGAAAATCTGTTTACACAGAACCAGGCTGGGGGGCAACAGGATATTCCTGCTGGATATCATCGGTCTGCTTACTATGGGGGATATCAGCAAAATTATCCAGGAGGCGGGCCCGATCCAGGTGCTTACTAGAGGGAATATCATAGACAGAATCAGCAACAAACTCCACCTGTCCAGTACCAACAAGACAACCTGAGGGAAGAAGATCTATCAACTAGGGTTGCTGAAATAGTCAGGGAGCAGTTCGGGATCAAGCCCAAGGAACAGACATTTATGTATTGGCATCCATATCCTGAGTGGTTCGACAGGGTTCCATTACCACACCGATACAGGGTCTCGGATTTCTCTAAGTTCTCAGGGCAGGACAACACATCTACAGTGGAACATGTCAGCCGATTCCTGGCACAGTGCAGGAAGGCATCGGCTGAAGAGGCTCTGAGGGTTAGATTTTTTCCCTTTTCACTATCTGGATCGGCTTTTACATGGTTCTCTTCGTTACCGCCGAATTCTGTTCGGGGGTGGGCCGATCTAGAAAAACAGTTTCATAAATACTTCTTTGCTGGAACCCACGAGATGAGATTGACAGATTTGACATCGGTTAGGCAACGGCCAGATGAAACAGTACCAAAATACGTTCAGCGATTTCGGGACGTCAGAAACCGATGTTACAGTTTAAACTTGAGCGATGGGCATCTGGCCGATCTGGCTTTCCAGGGTCTTTTGGCGCCAATTAAGGAGAGATTTTCGTCACAAGAGTTCGAGTCCCTGGCGCATCTGGTACAAAAAGTATCGGCTCATGAAAGCCGGTTCCAGGGGTGAAAAAGGATAAATATCAGAGAAGGGTTGCTCAAGTTCAAGTTTATTCATCGAGCTCAGACAATGAGGGATCTGATGCTGAGGTTGGATTGGCGGAGTGGGCCAGGAACAAGAAATCAGTATCATGCCCATGGGTCAAGGATATCGGCAAAGAGGAGCGGTATGATTTTGATATTAGTAAAGCCGATAAAATCTTTGACTTGCTGTTACAAGAAAAGCAGATACAATTGCCGCCAAATCACGTGATTCCATCAGCCGAAGAACTAAAGAAGAAAAGATATTGCAAGTGGCACAATACTATATCGCATCATACTAACGAGTGCAAAGTTTTTTGGCAACAAATTCAGTTGGCTGTCGAACAGGGAAGAATCAAATTCGAAGACAAGAAGCCGATGAAGATCGATGGGCACCCGTTCCCCGTAAACATGGTTTATGCGGGATCATCATCAAGAGATCATGCCGATGGAGCAAGACGTCAAAGGTATAAGTCAAGGATTACTTCATCGGATATGATAGAAAAATATTCAAGATATGAGGAACAGAGGTATGAACCAGAAAGATATAATCCGCATTGGGACTGCCCGTTTTCCGATTCTGCTGGGATCAAGGAATGAGACTACCATTAGTTGAAGATTGCCCCGAGTGCAGTGATACGGGGAATCGGCATGATCAGCAGCAGAGGTTTTCACAGGATCGGTCACTTGGAAAAAGAGCATCAGTTCATAGCCGATTAGGGCCGATTCATGAAGAGTTCTTTCAGGAGGATAGAGAGGAAGTGCATGAAAAACAAGTCCAGAATCCTCAATGGTGCCCTAGTGGGATATTCATGAAGAATCAGAAGAGAAGGGCACAGCGACTACGACACCGAGAGCAACAAGAAGAACAGAGACAGGATCAGGAAGAGGCCGATCATCATCACAAGAGAACTAAACAAGTATAGCGCGTGAAGAGAAAAGACGATGAAGCTGATCAATCGGCCCCAGCAAATATGGTGTTCTTTTTGCCTCGGGAGTATAAAGCACTTTCATCGGATGAAGAAGGCAATGAGGAAGTGTTCGCTCAATTAACGTTGCAACCCGATCAGGCCATATTTGACAAACCTGAAGAGTCAGAGCATCGGCACCTGAAGCCATTATATATCAAGGGCTATGTGAATGGGAAGCCGATGACAAAGATGCTGGTTGATGGGGGAGCAGCAGTTAATCTCATGCCTCATACCACATTCCGGAAATTGGGGAAGACTGCCGAAGATCTGATCAAGACGAATATGGTGTTAAAGGACTTCGGAGGGAATTCATCAGAGGCGAAAGGCGTATTGAACGTGGAGTTGACAGTGGGGAATAAGACATTACCCATAGGGCTGAAAACGGTCGGAAAAATTTCCGAACCGACCGACGCCGTTTTCCGGATTTTACCGACCGTTTTCCGTTTTTTTCGGTACTGGTCGGAAATGATCCGGAAAACGGTATCGGGGTTTCGGAAACGGTATCGGAAATGATTTCAGTAGTTTACCGACCGTTTCTGAAGTTTACCGTATTTATTCGGAAATTTACCGATTTTATGGATTCGGTACTGATTTGGAAATGAATTGTTGACTCACTGGATAAGGCCAAGGCCCAGGCCGGAGGCGGCGGTGGAGCCCGGAGACGGTGTCGGGTGGCCGAGGCCGGAGGCGGTGGTGGAGGCCGAGGGCGGCGTCGGCCGAGGCCGGAGGCGGCGGTGGAGCCCGGAGACGGCGTCGGCGGCCGAGGCCGGAGGCTGAGGCCGAGGGCGGCGGTGGCTGTGGAGGCCGAGGCCGGAGGCGGCGGTGGAGCCCGGAGACAGCGTCGGCAGCCGAGGCCGGAGACGGTGGTGGAGGCCGAGGGCGGCGTCGCCGGTGGAGGCCGAGGCCGAGGGCGGCGTCGGCTGTGGAGGCCGAGGCCGGAGGAGGCGGCGTCGGCCGAGGCCGGAGGCGGCGGTGGAGCCCGGAGACGGCGTCGGTGGCCGAGCCCGGAGACGGTGGTCGAGGCCGAGGGCGGCGTCGCCAGTGGAGGCCGAGGCCGAGGCCGGAGGCGGCGGGGGAGGCCGAGGCCGCCGGCGGCGGCGAGGATGGACATTGGCGGCGGCGGCGGCGATGGAGGCCGAGGCTGGCGGCGGTGTCGGTGGCGCGGTGGAGGCCCGAGACTGCGTAGCTGCGAATGGAGTTTTCTGTTTGATATCTTTTTTATAAATGCCACCGAAGACTGCGAAAAAAATTAGATAAAGTACTCCATATACAAAATACGGATGGAGTCCTAAAAGCACCGACGTTTGGAGACCCGACGACGACCTAAGGCGATGTGAGTCTCCAAAACTTATCGGGTGGATAGGACGGGCTGGACGGGTTGTGAGTTACTAGATATTATATGTGAGGTAAAATTATTTTCGATCCGAATTCATGGATGTCCGTTCGATATCGATGAATTTCCGACCGAGCAACTCCGTTTCCGATGTTTCCGAATTTTCCGAAGCCGTTTCCATTTCCGACATTACCGATTCCGATTTCGATTCCGAGTATAAAATATGGAAATGGAAATGATTTTAGGGTTTTTCCGACCATTTCCGACCGTTTTCAGCCCTAATTACCCACCACGTTTTTCGTCATCGACGGAAAGGGGTCATACAGTTTGCTTCTCGGTAGGGACTGGATTCACGCGAACTGTTGCGTGCCTTCGACAATGCATCAATGTTTGATATAGTGGCAGGGAGATCAAGTCGAAGTGGTCCTAGCAGATCGGTCAACCAACATTGCAATGACCGATTTGCCGGTTTGGGAAGCCGATGGTGTTGATTGCCTGTCCAGGAAAGTATGGGAAGGAGACTACCTTAAGGTCACTAGCCAAGGGATACAGCCGATTCAGCAAGTCGGCTCTGAATTGTTACCCTGATGGGCTCTATTGAAGACTTCGAGGGGAAACTGGGGCAAGGATTTACGTCGGCCGATGATTTGGAGGAGATCGACATGGGACCAGGAGATAAGCCAAGGCCGACGTACATAAGCAAGAGGTTGAGTCCTGAACTTCGAAAAGAATAGATAACACTGTTGAAGGAGTATCGGGATTGCTTCGCTTGGGAGTACCATGAGATGTCAGGATTAAGCCGATCAATTGTTGAACATCGGCTGCCCATTAAACTAGGATATCGGCCATTCAAACAGGCCCCAAGGAGATTCAAGGCAGAGTTATATGAACCGATCAAAGCGGAAATCACAAGGTTGTATGATGCTAAGTTCATAAGGCCATGCCGATATGCTGAGTGGGTTTCTAATATCGTCCCGGTGGAGAAGAAAAATGGAAAATTGAGGATATGTATTGATTTCCGGGATCTGAATAAAGCTACCCCCAAGGATGAATACCCAATGCCGATAGCAGATTTATTGGTGGATGCAGCCTCAAGCCACAAGATTATCAGCTTCATGGACGGCAATGCAGGATACAATCAGATTTTTATGGCTGAAGAAGATATACATAAGACTGCGTTTCGGTGTCTAGGAGCTATCGGCTTGTATGAGTGGGTAGTAATGACTTTTGGATTGAAAAGTGCCGGTGCGACTTATCAAAGAGCGATGAATTATATATTTCATGATCTCATCGACTTGTTGGTAGAAATTTACATTGATGATGTGGTGGTTAAGTCTAAAAGTGAGGAGAGCTATATAGCTGATCTGCGAAAAGTGCTGGAGAGGGCCAAGAAATACGGACTAAGGATGAATCCCAATAAATGCACTTTTGGTGTATCGGCTAGGCAGTTTTTGGGTTTTATGGTTCATGAACGAGGGATTGAAGTTACTCAGCGAAGCATCAGAGCCATTAAGACTACAGAGCCACCAAGCAATAAGACGGAGTTGCAGTCATTGATCGGCAAGATTAATTTCGTAAGGAGGTTTATATCAAATTTATCAGGGAGAATCGAATCTTTTACTCCGTTGTTGAAGTTGAAGGCCGATCAAGAGTTTGTGTGGGGGGCAGCACAGCAGAAGGCATTCGACAAGATCAAAAACTATCTGAGTTCCCCACCTGTTTTAATTCCGCCACAGAAGGGAGTGCCGTTCAGGTTGTACTTGTCAGCCTATGAGAGGTCCATCGGGTCTATTTTGATACAGGAATTTGAGGGAAAGGAGCGAGTTGTGTTTTATCTGAGCAGAAGGCTTTTGGATGCTGAAACAAGATATCCTGCGGTGGAGAAGTTATGCCTGTGTTTATATTTCTCATGTACAAAGTTAAGGCATTATATCCTATCGGCTGAGTGTACAGTAGTTTGCCAGGCCGATGTGGTCAAATATATGTTGTCGGCTCCAGTCTTGAAAGGGCGAGTTGGTAAATGGATTTTTGCTTTGACAGAGTTCGACTTAAGATATGAATCGGCTAAAGCAATCAAGGGACAAGCAGTGGCCGATTTCATTGTACAACATAGAGGGTCTCACGAAGATTATGTGGAGCCGATCCCATGGACTTTGTTTTTTGATGGATCGGTTTGCAAGCATGGATCTGGTATCGGCTTGGTTATTATATCGCCTCGGGGGCAAGTTTTGAGTTTGCTTTTACAATTAAACCTTATCGGACTAATAATCAAGCGGAGTACGAGGCGGTATTAAAAGGGCTACAGCTTTTAAAGGAGATCGGAGCCGATGTCATAGAAATAATTGGCGATTCTTTATTGGTGGTCAAGCAGTTGTCTGGAGAATATGAGTGTAGGGATGATGTTTTGAGGTCATATTATGAGGAGTGTATGGATTTGTTAAAGGATTTCAAGATGGTATCAATAGATCATATTCCCAGGGAGCAGAATTTAGAAGCCAATGATCTTGCGCAGATTGCTTCAGGGTATCGGCTGAATAGGCAGGTTGAGGTTGAAATAGCCGATATTGACATTCAGAACAAGGCTGATGACTGGAGACAGGAGCTAATTGATTATTTGCAAAATCCGTCGCAATCGGTTTCCAGGAAAATTCGATATAAAGCTACTAAGTATGTGCTGCTTGATGGGGAACTGTATTATCGGACTTTTGAGGGAGTTCTGCTTAGGTGCCTAAATTTGGAAGAAGCCAAAGTAGTTATGTGCGAGGTGCATGAAGGCGTCTGTGGGACTCATCAATCGGCTCATAAGATGAAGTGGTTACTGAGAAGAGTAGGATATTTTTGGCCGACAATGCTGGAAGATTGCTTTAGGTACTATAAAGGGTGTCAAGATTGTCAGAAATTTGGAAATGTACAGCGAGCACCAGCATCGGCTGTGAATCCTATCATCAAACCGTGGCCGTTCAGAGGTTGGGGAATTGATATGATCGGCTAGGTTTTTCCTCCATCAAGTAAAGGACATAAGTTCATATTGGCGGCGACAGATTATTTTACCAAGTGGGTAGAGACGATTCCTTTGAAGAAAGTTACGTCCAAGGAAGCGATCGAATTTGTAAAGGAGCACATAATTTATCGGTTTGGGATCCCTCAGACGATAACTACTGATCAGGGGTCTATTTTTGTGTCTGATGAGTTTCAACAATTTGCTGCCAGTATGGGAATCAAGTTATTAAATTCATCGCCTTATTATGCTCAAGCCAATGGACAGGCGGAAGCCAATGGACAGGCGGAAGCTTCTAACAAGAGTTTGATTAAGTTGATTAAGCGGAAAATTGATGAGCAGCCGTGGCGATGGCATACTACATTAGCCGATTCACTATGGGCCTATCGGATGGCGTGTCATGGATCTACTCGGGTGCCACCGTATCAGTTGGTATATGGACATGAGGCAGTTTTACCGTGGGAGACCAACATCGGCTCTAGAAGGATTTCTTTGCAGAATCAGTTAACAGCCGATGATTATTATAACTTAATGACAGATGAACTTGAAGATTTGGCTCAGAATCGGTTGAGGGCATTGGAAAGGATTAAAGAAAACAAGGCTAAGGCAGCTCGGCATTACAACAAAAAGGTGGTAAGTAAATCGTTTGCCGAGGGAGATCTTGTGTGGAAGTTGATTTTGCCGATCGGGTCCAGAGATAATAAGTTTGGAAAATGGTCGCCTAATTGGGAAGGGCCCTATCAGATTAGTCGCTGTGTGCCTGGTAATGCCTATGTATTAGAAGATCTTGACGGGACGGAGTTTGCTAAGGCGCTTAACGGAAAATATCTCAAGAAATACTATCCTAGCGTTTGGATCAATTCTTAAATCGGTTAAGTGCAGCCGATTTCTAAAGTAGTTCAGAAAGCCGATGTTTTTGCATCGCCTAAAGATAGCCGATATCAATCGATATCGCCTTTAGATCAAACAAACAGAAATATTATCAAGGGTAAAGGAGGCAGGCAACAGAGCTGATCAGAATATATTACAGCACAACCAACGTGTTTCAAGAGGCCATCGGTCATTAATTTACATGAATTTTTGGATTGTTTCAATTGCACGCAGGCGGATTTGGTCAATCTCATTAATGGCACGGATGTCATCTTCATCGGAGCCCGGGATGGTCTTCAAATTCTTGCGCCGATGAATGACTTGACGCACCGTCGCTGCAGCCTTAGCTTCTTGGTCTTGGATGGCTTGCGGCAGGCCGATAAGCTGGGATTCTGTTGCTTTAAGATCTTTGCGGACTTTTTCAAGTTCTGCCAGCAAATCGGCCTCCTTCTTCTTCAGTTGATCTAGCTTGGGTTGGAGCTCTTGGGAGGCAGCTACCATGTCATCAAGTCTTTTCTTCTCTATCTGGGCTAGCAGCCGATCGGCTTGGATGTCTTCGGTAATCTTCTGTTGGTCAGCGCGATCAGCTATGCGCTGTCTAAGCTTGATGAGTTTAAATTTGTGGGACTTTAGATATGCTGCAGGAGTTAGTGCGTCGACAAGTTCTTCGGGCAGATGGTGTTCAATTTCTGCAAGTCTTGCCCGAATCGGCCCACAGTCTTCAACTAGCGCATCGATTGGGTTTTCCAGCTGACTGATGATGCTCGTCAAGTAATCACGCACATCGGCTGGAAAGGACGGTTTGGTTACTGTGCTGGAGGCTGTTTCGTCTTCTGCCTCCAAGTATTTGCCGATGTCAAAGGAAAACAAATCGGCTAAGGACTGCAAAGTTGACGTCGGTAAAAGGATCAGTAGAAAATTAAAAGCAACATATGGGCGTAAAGAGGTTACCTGAGGAAGGACGTCGGTAGCTCGGGTGGCATCGGCTTCAGGGAGATGAATAGGTTGTTCTTCGGAGGGGCAGATGTCAGCCGATGGAATAGGAGCGGTCTCATCGACAGCTGGAGGACTTGGTGCTGAGAGTGGGGCAGCTGGAGAAGCCATCGGCTCAATGCTTGGAGGGATGTTGGAAGAAGGTTGGAGTTCTGGAGCCGATGACTCGAGCTGAAAAGGAAACTAGTAAGATGAATGAGAGCGGGTACTAATGTCAAGACTTGGCGCATACCTGAGGGGATGAGGGAGCCGATGTTGTCTGGGGAGAAGATGGCATCGTGGCAACGACATCGGCACCGGTTTTCTGCTTCTTCAGGGAGGGGCGATGCGCTAACTTCTTTCATTTTTGTCCTATCGGCCGAGGCGTCTTGAGGAGAGCCGATGGAGATGGGGCATCGCGCCCTAAGTTTGGAGTGGCAGATGGAGGTTGATACAGGATCGGCCGACCGCTGTTGCTTGTCGTTGGGGGCTCAACGCTGGCAGCCTGCAAATTAAGAGTGAGAAATGATTGGAGATGATGATTAAGGCTTGCGGGTGTTACCTCTTCATCGGATTCGATGTATTCGGCGTCGAGGCGGGAGCAGTAGCAGGTGGCCGCTAAGCTGAATATATGTTTCTTCCATTCTAACCACCATCGGACAAAAAGCTTGGTGTTAGCAGTGCAGATATACACCTTGGTGGCAGCGCCTAGAAGAAGGGGGTCTGTCAAAGTCCGCATCCGATCATATTCTAGGGCGTTGCTGACGTTGCCCCAAGCCTGAAGTTTGTCGATGAAGAATAGGCCGATCGGAAGTTGACCAAGGCCAAGCTAGCGGGAGCCGACCGATGGATGGTAAAACTCGTATGATGGTTGCGATCGGCCCAGAGAAAAGCCAGTTGGTAGCAGACGAGGGGTGATGGCCGATAGGAATATAGCTTTGGACTCATCATTATCCAAAGCATTACGTGGGTCGAAGTTGGAAGGCATCTCAAATGATGATGCGTCATTATATGCAAACCAGAGAGTGGCCTCCCTGGTGAAACCATAATAAAACCCCTTGAACCACTGACTAAGTCCAGCGGGGGTTATCTTGCCGCCAGAGAGGGCCGATGCAGCTTCGCCCATGGAAATGCATCGGCGGTAAATGGGGTCTTGGTCTTCTGTGTAGTCGGCTGGAAAGGATTGGTTGAGAAGAGAAGTCCCAGAGAAGGCCTTGGAGGTATAGACATTGAGCCAGAGTTGCACAAACCACCAAGGACCCCCGATATGGCCGACGGGCTGGCCAGCCGATAACTTGGTTGCTACTTGGTGAAGCAGCTGATAGGTGGCGCCAAGGAGGAATTGCCCCAAGGGGATCTGTTTCCGATCAACCAGGCACTCTGCCAAACATTGCATGTTGATCGTTGGGCCGAGGGTTGCGCCGCCTAAAACAAACCGTTCTAGCCATAAGTTCAGAAAAGCAACATGTTCCTGGTCATCGACTGATCCAGTTCCCTTATTATAAATGGATATGTACCTGGACCAGCCGCCGATGTTCTTTGCTTGGAGCCGATGAGTAGGCTTGAATCAGAGCTTGAAGGGGTCGATGTAGCTCATCGTGTCAAGACAGGTGAGCATGGTCACATCCAGCAAGGTGGGAGTCATCGGCCCGTGCCCGAACATGAAGGCATTGAGGGCATCGGACCAGAAGTATGAGGCCGATGCGAGCAGAGGTTCATTCCTTTCTATATCGGCCAGAGAGAGATTGATGCAATGGCCGATATGTGATTCTTCCCAGAGGGTTCTCTTCGCAGCCGATACTCTGATGTACCAATCCCTCCACCCAGGCAGCTTACTCGGCCATGACCTGAAGCTATTGGTCCAGTCACTAACCAGCATGGCCGAGTTCTTAAAAGGAATACGTTGGGTCTCGGCGCTTATAAAATCTGTGGGATCTTCGCTACCCATGGGGCCATGGTAGAAGAAGTTTGGGTAATCGGCGGCCGGGATCAAGATCTGGTCTCTAAGATGCTACAGTAAACAAGAACACAACGAAGAACAGATGAAGAACATGGCGGATTGGGTGCATCTAGGCTACAAAATCGGGAGAAATAATCGGGCAGGAAGATTACCTCAGGGACTGCGGATGCTGATGCCATCGCGAGAGAGGAAGAAGATGCGGGAATCAACAGCTGAAGAAAAGGGTTGCGACGGTTCGTCTGGGTTCGCTGGAGCTTGTCGAAGTTTTGGGAGATGAAGCGGTGATGCTCTGGTGATGTGAAAGCATAAAAAAGGGCTAGGGAGACGAAGCGTTTTATAGAGATATGATGACCGGGCGGGAATCGAGGCCGTTGGCACTGTTTCAAACAATTATGTCAAGTGGGCTACCTTGGGCCGCCTCGGTATGGAAGAAATCTGGAGGCCCAAAATGAAAGAATTTCAAAGTCCTATAGGAGAACTCCGAAATTGGGGGGCATGTGTTAACGCCAAAATTTGGTAAGGCCCTGTATCAGATTCGGTCAAAGTGAAAATTGCAGTCAACTGGCGGAAATTGATCCAGAAGAGGCCGATTCCGGGAGGGAGCCGTGAAGACCGCTGTTTGGCAGTTATTTACTGTATCTATTAATTAGGCAAGTGTTTATCTTTAGGAAACCTAACCTCGTGTCCGGTCAGGTCTTGTTAGCGTTTTCTGTTATAATTAGGAAATCATGTACCGTGTCCAATAAGGACTCATGTAACTCGGGGTATAAATACGTACGCCCGGGGACCTTGTAAATTATCACTCGATCAATACAAATTCGGCGCATCGCCACCCTTCCGACGGGATCTTGCTTCTCGAGCCGGGCTGTATCGGTTAGGTCCAACCTTCTACGAGAGGGTAAGTCTCGTCACCCCGGCTACCTATCGGCTAGGACTTCCTTGGTTAGGTCCTATATTCTAGTCGGTTTATGGTAGTCGGCTTACCACGATATATTTATTTTATCTATGGCTACATCAGTTCAGTTTGATCTCATAGATTGATTAGGTATATCACATCACGCGTGCGTAGATCGTATCGGCTTACTGGGAGCGGTTTATCATCAGTTTGTACTGCATCGGTTAGGTCCGACCTACTAAACTGCTAGCGATAAATCGTTCCTGCTAAGTCGATACTTTATGCGCAAGCATCTTATCGAGGCGTATAGCCGGTAAGTTATCATGTTTTAGCATCACGATCGCATCAGATCTATCGGCCTATCGAGATCTCGTTATCATTATCAGTCTGTGTTGCAACGGTTGGGTCCGATCTACTAGACTGACAATAATAACATTACTCTTAATAAGCCGATGGGTTTTATGCGATGTTTTATCGGAGTGCTTAGCCGATAAGTTATCTCTTATTAAATATAGCCAATTATACTGCTTGCCTTGTTATACATTCTTGCCTGCATTACTGTTACGATCGGCTAAGGGCTAGCCAATTGGTTTACTCTGCCGATCCGAGCGCGAGCACAAGCAGGTCCCCTGGCACGACCTCAGGTAAGGACCCGGGCACGAGCATAGGTAAGAACCCGGGCATGGATACGGACAGCGGATGAAGATCCCGGGCGCGGATGCGAGTAAGGGCCTGTGGGAGCCATGGGCCCCGGGTACCTCACTACAAGCACATGGGCCACTCGGATAGAGGATGGGCCAGATCATGTAATTAGAGATAAGATAGCACCCGGCAGGCTGTGCCTTGTACAATAAGGAAACATAGCCTTAGTCGGATAGGATTCTATCTCTAATAAGGAAATCCCTTGGTCGTATCCGACTGGGATCCTTACCATGTACCCCTGTCCCCTAGTATATAAAGGGAGGCAGGGCGCCCCATGAAGACACACCAGATCATTGATCACAAATCTACCTCAGAGGAATAACACCTCAACTGGACGTAGGGTATTACCTCACATTGAGGGCCTGAACCAGTATAACTCTCTCGTGTTCCTCTGCAATCCACCGAATTCCAGGTCGCCGAGTACCCCCATAGTATTATTGCCGGTGCAAAGCATCGACAGGGCCCGGGCACGGGCGCGGACAGTATCTCCGCGGCGATACTAGTAACTTTAATCACGATCGGCTGGAGTTCATTTAATCTATTTACTGACGTATTTTGTTTACTTATTTTACCAAGTTTACAGCTGGTTTTTGAGCATCCCTTCGATGATCGGCTAATTTAATACTTATTTATTGTTATGTTATTGCTCATGCCATCATCGGCTTCCAGTCGATGTATAAGTGCTACAGTGCATATCGGCCATCGGCCGATGAGATGAGTCCAAGCCGGCTTCCAGCCGATTGGCTCACGAATTTGACATCTTTTCTCCTTGTCAATTGCAGGGTCAAATTGACTGGCACGCCTACGAACCTCAACATTTTAGGACCTGCACTGGAGTGAAGCAAATCTCCCAGGCCTTCGCGTGTCTTCCAGACGCCGGACGGCCCCCGGCGGGTTTTCAGCGTCAACAGACCACGGTCAAAAAACGAAGTTAAGACGACGGTCTCACCAGATTTGGGCGCCGACATAGACTCCCCCTCCACGGTGCGCCAGTGGATGATTTCTTGTTGCTGCAGCATCAACCGCTTCTCCAGCAACTTCAGCTTCACCAGGCTGCAATCCGACATCGGCCAAACTCCGGCGGTCATATCGGGGATCTCAAATGGAGCTTTCGGCATCGTCGAGGGCGAGAAATTTGGGGGAATGGATTGCGGAGGTTAGGAATGGATGCGGCGGAGCGGATTCTGGCAAATCTCGAGTATGGGTGCAAGCTATAGCGAACCCTAGCGAGACAGAAAGCGCAAAATTTGCGCACGGAGCTGGATTAGAGAAGAAGGGGAAATCTTTTCTCTCTCCCTGATTTATAAGGCTTGTGCTGATAAGTAGGCTTGGGCCAACTAATTCATTACTGGGCTACAGGATATGAGTTTCTAAATGACATGCTCTATTGGGTCGATTGCTGGCTGTGTTAAAATCACAGTGCATATGCTATTTATAGAAACCGATTAAATAATTAGATATGCTTCATGAAAGCCTAATTGTTGGATACATGTATTCAGATATCTGAATTATTTACCGGGTATTGAGGATATATCCTTAAAACGATCAACAGCTGGTCTCCATTAAAATTAGGGATGCAGATATCTCTCAAGTACACCTGACCATATATTGGGTTAAAATCCATGAAGTGGTACTCGGCTTACATGCTTAGCCAAAAATTACCCTGAGTAAAAATTCTTCCAGCTAACATGATGCTGAAGAGTTTAATTTTCGAGTAGTATACTACTCGGGAAAGACTAAAAGGTTAAAGATCTTTGACTTTATGTTTAATTATTTCACAATTAAGCATAAAGTCAGGGGCTACACCTAATATGTGCGCCTATTCGGCACACACTATTCATATTTTTATTTTTCCATGAAGCCCTTCATAGCCTTGTTGTCAGCCGATATGAAGCAGGACTTGGAGAAGAAGCACTCGAACAACGGGTACTCGGGAGCAAAGCACTTAGGAAGCCTTCCCCAGGGAGGATGAGCACTTGGCATCAGCTGTGACTCAACTATGAAGGTCTCAGGGGCTACTGTGGAGGCCATGGGCCCCGGGTACCTCATGAGAAGCATTAAGGCCACTCGGACAGAGGATGAGCCTAACCTTGTAATTAGGGATACAATAGGACTTGGCATATATTACCTTGTACGACAAGGAAAGGATATAGTCCTAGTCGGACATATTGTATTCCTAGAAGGAAATCCCTTGGTCGGAGTCCGACTGAGATTCTTACCTTGTAACCCTGTCTCCTCGATATATAAGGGGAGGCAAGGCGCCCCTTTGAGGTCATATCAGAATCTCACCAGAGAAACCTCAAAGGCAATACACAACAGCTAGAGGTAGGGTATTACCTCACCTCGAGGGCCTGAACCAGGATAAATCGTCTCGTGTTCCTTTGCAATCCATCAAGTTTAGGTCTCACGAGTAACCCCATATTCTTATTGCCGATACAAAACATCGACACGCACGCAAAACGAGAAACATCATTAGCATATGATTAATTAAGTATTAACTATTAGAAACTTGAAAAATGGATCTATTTAATTTTTTAGAGATACTTTTATATAGAAAGTTTTTTTTCAAAAAAGCAACATTTTGCATTTTTGGAAGTGTGCTAACGGAAAATGAGATATAAGCCAGAAGCTACAAGCTCTTCCGAACGGCACCTAAGTTTATCAATTGTGTCGTTTGTGTACCCCGGCTAATTCCTAGACGGGATTAAATACACATAAGTATGCTGGAGTTTTGGATGGAAATTCCGGGTGTGACAAGTTCGTACCAAAGCCTCCTTGACCATAGGACAAGCTAAATGGTAACCCTTAGAAGCCTGCTAAATCTAAAAGAAAATTTTTTGGTCACTTCTCTTCTCTCTTTTTATTCTAAAAGAAAAGGTATGTATGAAAAAATATATATAATTTCAAAAATAATTTATTTTCAGGATAATATTCTTGAAAAAAACGTTTTATTCAAAAAATCCTAATTGGAAAAATGTTTTTAAAGGGTTTTATAAAAAAAATTTAGGACAAATAATAATCTAGTCTCTCTATGTTTTTCTTTAGATGTCAAGCTACGAGCTGCAACATTTGTTTGGAGTTCTAGGTTTTGTCAAGGAGCTTCAAGATATATATTTTGCAATTGGATTAAATTCAACGCCTGAGTACCATGGATTACTCATGACACAATTGAAGAAAAGTGTCGCATTCGTCTTACAGTAACCAGTGACCTTGAAAGAGTTATGTCAATGATCTTTGAGACTGGAAGAAGGAATTACCGTCATGCATGTCAGGAAATGGCTTTAACAGCAATTGGAGAACTTCATCATCGGTATGCTACCCGTTTAAAGAACATGTCTTATTACTATCATCCATCCAGGAACCACAGGGATGAGTATAGTTCTTATCAGTGTCCCGAGGCAGAGAACAGTTCAGTGATGCAACACTTGGTAAGGATGTTGAGTGCTATGGACAATGCACATGCTAATGTGATGATTGCAGTTCATAACTGTGAGAACACCAATTGAGTCAAAATTTGCAGACTGCATGATCAAGTAGATAGCTTAAGGAAGGAGATAGCTGAGTTAAAGGGAGAATCATCGTCTGGAGGAGCTAGAATCCACACTACTGCAAGGAAGAGAACCCGTCCACCACCCCATCTTCAGCTAGCTACCAGGACGCGTTTGCTAAACGACAATGTGCCGCTAAGGATTGGAGAAACTCTGTTGATCCAATTGGACAACGAAGAAGAGTATTCAGAGGAGTCAGAAAGGAGCATGTCTTCAGAAGACCCGACCATAAGTGGTGTCAATGTTTTGTATCGGCAATAAGAATATGGGGCGACTCGTGAGACCTAAATTTGATGGATTGCAAAGGAACACGAAACAACTTATACTGGTTCAGGCCCTCGAGATGAGGTAATACCCTACGTCCAGTTGTGGTGTATTGTCTTTGAAGTTTCTCTGGTGAGATTGTGATCCTTTTCTTTTTCCCTCAGGGGGCGCCCTGCCTCCCCTTATATACCTAGGGACAGGGTTACAGAGTAGGAATCCCAGTCGGACTCCGACCAAGGGACTTCCTTCTAGGAATACAATATGCCCGACTAAGACTATATCCTTTTCCTTGTCGTATAAGGTTATGTATGCCGAGTCCTATTATATCCCTAATTACAAGGTTAGGCCCATCCTCTATCTGAGTGGCTCAAATGCTTCTCATGAGATACCCGGGGCCCATGGCCTCCATAGCAGCCCCTGGGACCTTTATAGTTGAGTCACAGCTGATGCCGAGTGTTCATCCTCCACGGTGATAAATTCCCGAGTGCATTGCTCCTAAGTACTCTTTGTCCGAGTGCTTCTTCTCCCGAGTCCTGCTTCATGTCAGCTGGCAACGAGGCTATGAAGGTCTTCATAGAAAAATATAAATAGTGTGCGCCAAATAGGCGCACCAATTAGGTGTAGTCCCCCACTTTGTGCTTAATTGTGAAACAAGTAAACATAAAGTCAAAGAACTTTAACCTTGTAGTCTTTCCCGAGTAGTATACTATATGGTATGTAGACTCTTCAGCATCATGTCGGCTGGAATAATTTCTTGCTCATGGCAATTGGTGGCTAAGCATGTAAGCCGAGTACCACTTTATGGATTTTAACCTAATATGTGGTCAGGTGTTCTTGAGAGATACTTGCATCCTTAATTTTAATGGAGACCAGCTGTCGATCCTTATAAGGATGTATCCTCAATACCTAGTAAATAATGCAGATACCTGAACACATGTGTCCAGCAATTAGGCTTTCATGAAGCATATCTGATTATTTAATTGGTTTCTGTAAATAGCATCTGCACTGTGATGTTAACACAGCCAGCGAGCGGTCCAATAGAGCATGCTATCGAGAAACTCATATCTTGTGGCCCAGTACCGAATTAGCCGGCCCAAGCCCGCTTATCAGCACAGGCTCTATAAAAGCGGAGAGAGAGAGAAAAGATTCCCTCATCTTCTCCAATCCACCAATCGTTTCGTCTTCCAGCTTCCGCGCCGAAATTTCGCACTTCGCCTCGCTAGGGTTCGCCATAGCCAGCGTCTCCCGCTCGAAACTTGTGCGATCCCACTCCACTGCATCCATCCCAAGCCCCTGCTAGCATTTTCCTCAAATCTTCTCGTTCCCAACAATGCCGAGAGCCTCGGAGATCCCAGAGATGTCTGCTGAAACTTGGCCAGTTTCGGACTACGGTTCGATGAAGCCGAAATACTTGGAGAAGCAACTGCTGCTACAGCGACAAGAAGTCATTCATTGGTGCATCGCTGAAGGGGAATCTATGCCGGCACCCCAATCTGGTGAGACCGTCGTCTTCACCTCTTTTTTTCACCGTGGTCTTGCCCTTCCCTCTTCAAATTTCGTCCGCCAACTTTTGTCCTTCTATCAATTAAAGTTGGTGAATCTGAATCCCAACTCTATTTTGCAAATCTCCATTTTCACCACATTGTGTGAATGTTTTCTGGGGGTTAAGCCCCATTTCAACCTTTTTTGATATTTCTTCCACATTAAGCCCTAGCAGTCCAAAAACAAAGTCCAAGTAATTGGGGGAGCCGGTCTCTAACTCAGGAACGAAATGAAAAAGATCTATCTCCATGTTCCTTTGAAAACCTCCCTCAAGGGTTGGCATAGAGAATGGTTCTATTGCTCCGATCTCGAACCTTCTCTGCCCCCCTTTCACTAGCTCTTCTCCGGTGGTCCTGCCTAGCTGGTCTTCTGTGCCAAGCTATGAAGAGATGGGCCAAGTGTACCAACTGATAGAGAAGATTGATCTATTGAAGAGCTCGGGATTAATTGGTCCCTAGGTGGCGAGGTGTTTCTTGAACCGCCGCACCAAGCCCCTGAAGCTGAGTAGCCACTTCGGCTGGGATTACCAGGGCAAAAATAATCCCAGCCGAGAATACCCAGACTTGACTGATGAGAACAAGGTGACTAATACCTTGCTCGGCTTTTTTGTCAACGGGGTTGTAGAGACAAAAGATGTCGAGCGCGCCACTGCAGCCTATAGCCAGAAAAGGCCTCGGCCACGGGTAATCTTGAAAAGCTAATCTGGAATTGCTATCCATTGGTGATAAATATCTATGGACATTTGTCTTGAATTGTTCTGCAATGTACGATGTATGTTGTTGAAACATTTGTAGGATTGTGAGGAGTTTGATGATGATTCCCAAACCCTGTTGGCCACCAAAATGAAGAAGAGGCCGGCCAGCCCTTCTGCCGCCCAACCCAGCTCCAAGAGAGCTGGGAAGAAACCCATTGAAGATCCGGGCAGGAAAAGAGCAAGCAAGGCGAGCGCAGCACCGGGGAGTTTGAAGATCAAAGACCTTACCAGTTTAGCCCCCAGGCCGCCAAGCCCGAGACCATCTTCTCCAAGTCCGAGGCCAGCAACATCAAGCCCTAGGCCAGCACTGCCGAGCTCAGCAACATCGAGTCCAGCAACATCGAGGCCAAGGCCGGCGCCGAGTACGAGATCAGCAACATCAAGCCTAAGGCGGTGCCGCCGAGTACCCCGACGCCCCAGTCGGCTGCGCCAAAAACAGAGACGACTGGGGGTAAATCGCCACCGACGACTATCACGCTGACTGGCCCAACAGCCAGCAGCTCTCCACCGCCGATATCTTCTGGAACCCCCTCGTGGAAGTTCAAGACTTCCAAGAGGTATGCAATCTTCACTCTTCCAAGAATCTTGAATGAAGTGATAGTGCCTTGATATTTGTCATATTGTGCAGGAAGCGAGTTGACATAGATCCCAAGGGGACTATGCCATCTACTCCTGTCACCAAGCCGACCCTAGCCGAGTCAGCGCCGGCAAGTTCATCTACTGAGCCAAAGGCTACCCCAGCTGCAGAAGCTGAAGTAGTCCCGATGGCAGGACCACTAGCGCTGACCGACCAAGGGACGACTGCTGAGATCGTTGCTCCAGCCCCCGAGCAAGCCACCGAACCCCCTACAGCTGCCGAGTTTGGAGTCAGGACCTTATCTCCAACAATTTCTTCGTCGTTTTTTGATGAAGCAGACCTCCCCAGGCTTGAAGCCCCTCCGCATAACTTCCCGAGAACATTTCATTGGGTCACCTCCGAGGAGTTGCGGAGAGCTATGAGCACGATGAACAAGCAGCATCGAGGGAGCACAAAGTCCTTCTACGTGCTACAATTGCCACGTCCAGGGGACTCCAGGTATGTAGCAAGTCTTGCCGCGTTGAGTTCTGGACAGTTCCCATTTGACCTGGTACTCTGCCTTTTGACTCTATTTTGTCCTGAGCAGAAGATTGTTGATCGTTCAGAGAAAATGAACAAGGTCCTGACCCAACTCACCCCTCATCTCCAATGACTGAGCTAGCTCCAAGTTGCCAAGGACGACCTGGAGCGGACTAGCCAGGAGAAAGAAACATGGCTGAGGGGAGCAGTTGACAAGCTCAGGGATGAAAAGTGGGCTCTAGCCGAAAACATCAGAAGTAAGTCTTCTTTGTTATCTTCCCGAGTAAATCCTGAGTATATCTCTTCAGCTTTGTTGATTCCCGACTGCCTTGTTGAGTTCTGACTGTAATCTCGAGTTCTAGACTTTTCTGATTCGCAGCCCTCGAAGCCGAGTTAAAGGCCCAGGCAGAGAAGAAAAAACAACAAGAGAACAAGCTGAAGGAGATGGAGAAGGCCAAAGCCGAATTCCACTGAAATTCCCGACTTGGCTGCTTTTCTAGCCGGAACTTGATCGTCCTCGCTTGCAGTTGTGGCGGCTAGTCGGATGCTGTTGCGCCCGACTGCCGCTTCATGAGATTGAGCTAGTTCACAGCTCTCCTTATCGTAGGTGAAGGTTTGCTTGACATCGCTGCGAAGAGAAAGAACTCCGGTTGGTCCTGGAATCTTGAGCATCATGTAGGTGTAATGCAGCACTGCCATGAATTTGGCTAGTGCTGGCCGTCCAAGTATCACGTGATACGTGGTCTCGAAGTCGGCAACCTCGAAACAAATATTCTCGGTGCGGAAATTATCCTGCGTGCCAAAAGTAATTGACAAAGTTATCTGTCCGAGTGGAGTAGAAGACAGGCCGGGGATTACCCCATGGAAGGGCGCTATACTCGGCCGTAGCTCTGAACGAGGAATCTTCATCTTGTCCAGCGTCTTGGCGAACAGAATGTTGAGAGCACTACCTCCATCAATGAGAACCTTCTTCAGTTTGATGCTCCTGATGACCGGGTCCAGAACGAGTGGATAGTGTCCTAGATGAGTAACCCGATCAGGATGATCTGTGCGGTCAAACGTGATTGGCGTTTCTGACCAACGCAAGTATTGGGGGGGCGTCTGCTGTAGAGACCGAGTTGATTTCGCGTGCTGTAAGCTTCTGCTTCCTCTTGGAGTCATATGCAGACGGCCCTCCAAAGATGTGGTTGAGCTCAGCCTGGGGATCTTGGTAATCACCGGCTATGCCCGAATCTGGCTTGTCCTTATTTTTATCGGCGCCAGATGTTGAAGCCTGCTCGGAAGCAAACTTCTTAAGCATGAAGCAATCCTTAGCCGCGTGCTTGCCCTTTGGATGAAAGGGGCATGGCCCGTTCATCACTTTTTGGCATTTGTTATTCCTCGGGGGTCGCGGCCGAGTATGCTCCACGGTAGCCACCACGTTATCCAACTTCCACTTGCAGTTGTCAGATTTATTCTGTGTTGGCTCATCGTTGTCTTTCTTGTCCTTCTGTCGGGGCTCTTTTTTGTCGTCGAGAGCCTGAGCGAACGTGTCGGCCGAGTCGGCGTACTTGTTCGCCATATCAAAAAGAGCCTTGACAAAAGCGAGGGGTTTCCGAGTGAACTTGGCAATGAATGGGGCATCTTTGACTCCCTTCCGAAAGGCAGCGATGACGACCTCATCCTTGATCATTGGGATTGAATTCCACTTCTCAGAAAACCTCTTGATGAACTTGTGAAGAGACTCATTCTTCCTTTGGTGCAACTAATAGAGATCGTGCTTAGAAGATGGCCTCTCGTAAGTTCCCTGGAAGTTGTTGATAAAGCGTTCCCGGAGTTCTTCCCAGGAGCCGATTGACCTCTTTGGGAGTCTTGTTAGCCATGTCCTCGCCGAGTCGGCTAGAGCGACTGGGAGGTAGTTAGCCATGGCCTTGTGATCTCCTCTAGCTGCTCGGATCGCTAGAGTGTAGACCGTGAGCCAGGACTCGGGATTTGTCTTGCTGTCGTACTTCTCGATTCTAGTCGGCTTAAAACCCAATGGCCAGTCGACATGTGGTAGCTCATGGGTGAAGGCTGGTATTCCTTCATCTGCGTAAGGACTCTAACTCCGACTTCGGCGGTGACACCGCTCGTGGTGGAGGCCGAAGCACTCATTCTCATCTTCTAGTCGGTGCTGCTCATCTTTCTCGCATTCACGACGCCGTGCGTTGATGTCTCGCCAGAGATCACGTCGTAGTTGGCCTCGGAGATCTTGGTTGTCCCGGCGGTCGTTCTAATATCGACGCCGCCAGTCGTTGTTGGATGACGTCTGGCGTGACTCCGTGTGCGGTTGACTGGAGCCGGCCGCTCGGCGTTGTGTCGAAGCGGATGAGATCGCCGTTGGAGAAGCCGATCGGTTAGTCGGTATGAGGGTATCGCCTGACTGTTGGTGCTGCTGACATGCTACAGCGGTGATCATGGCTTTTATCCTTGCTATAGTCGGGTGGCCTAGTGATCAGGCCCAAACTGGAGCGTGTCCAGTAGGGTTGCAGGGGCCACGATATTTTGCTGAGGCGTTACGAAGACGTCGTGGTCGCCGACTCAGGTTTGGAGGATTTGTTGTTGAGCAGTCCACCCAGCCATGCGCAGATCGTCGTTGCGGGCGTTGCGCTTGGCATGCAGGTATCTTGCTTCTTCCTCCTGTTGTTCTCGCAGTCGGCGAGCCTCCTCTTCTCGCTGTTCGCGTAGTCGGCGTGCTTCCCGAGTGGGAGTAGAGCTCTTGGACGCCATGAAGACTTCGCGGGACGGGGAGAAGCTTATCGAACTGCTGTCCGACTTGGAGTCCGAATCAGTGTAGTTGATGGGGGTAATCACAACTCCAACCTCCCTAGATCCAACCTCGAGCAGCTCCAGGCTGTATCCTAGTTGAACACCAGGGGATCGGGTTTGCCGCATCGGATGCTAATTGAAGATATCCGCGACGTTGCCGAGTACGAACGGGAGATTGATGATCTCCTCCTTTCTTAGCCCGATCTCGGCTGACTCGAGGCCGAGTCCGAGTCGAACATCGAAAGAAAGAGTTGTCCCAAGACTCGGGCATGTTGAAGATTGCCGTAGCATGTCGATGAGGATTGCTGCAATGTCACGTGGGCTGACCGGTGTGGAGTTGGCTTGGTCCCTGGCCGATCGGATTGGATCCGAGTCTGACAGGGTGAGGTTGCCGAATTTGTCAGCGACAAAGTCGAGGCTCCCGAAGGTGATTGTTTCCCCAGGGAAGAAGTGGATGCGTCGACTCCGGTGATTGGATCCATCAAGCTTGTTGAATATGATCTCGCCGATGCCCCTACCTGGCACGCCAACTGTTGATGTTTTGTATCAGCAATAAGAATATGAGGCTACTCGTGAGACCTAAACTTGATGGATTACAAAGGAACACGAAACAATTTATACTGGTTCAGGCCCTCGAGATGAGGTAATACCCTAAGTCCAGTTGTGGTGTATTGCCTTTAAGGTTTCTCTGGTGAGATTGTGCTTCTTTTCTTCTGCCCTCAGGGGGCACCCTGCCTCCCCTTATATACCGGGAGACAGGGTTACAGAGTAGGAATCCCAGTCGGACTCCGACCAAGGGACTTCCTTCTAGGAATACAATATGCCCGACTAAGACTATATCATTTTCCTTGTCGTACAAGGTTATGTATGTCGAGTCCTATTATATCCCTAATTACAAGGTTAGGCACATTCTCTGTTCGAGTGGCCCAAATGCTTCTCATGAGGTACCTAGGGCCCATGGACTCCACAAGTGGATCAAGAAGCCGTTCCATCTTGGAGCATGGAGAAACAGAAGATTCCGACTACGATTCTGACGGAAGAAGAAGCCTTTAGCGTCGATAGTGTCCCTACCCTTAGAACGTGGTGTTAGAGTTGTTTGCTTAAGTTTGTTTGTGTGTGTGGGTTTAGTGTGTGGTCTATATCAAGTGGTTTGGTGATATAATTGCATGAGTTTAAATTTGTGTGTGTCAGCCTATGTGGACTAAGTCTTCAGCAACTTACATGTAATCTTACCTAGTTCAGAACATGAATAAATGAAAGATTAGTTAACTTTACCCTGGTCTAAGAGGTTTTCTCTTTTCTTTTCTTTGCTACCCTTATCTTCCTCAAATGGTGAATACTCATAGCACGATGACTAAGAATCAGGACACTGGGGGATCGCACACTCAATCAGGAGCTATTCCCAATAGACTGCCACCTATGGCTGAGAATCCCACAATAGTTCAAGTTATGGCTCAGCAGACCCAACTCATAAATTTGATAATGCAGCAGATGCAGAACCAGAGGGAGCAAGGCATAATAACCAGAACGTTCAAGCTGCCCAGCCTTAGAACAAGCTTGCAGAGTTTCTTCGTGTGAGGCCATCGACTGTTTCTAGTATTACCAATCTCGTGGAAGCAGGAGATTGGCTACATGCAATGTAGAAGAAGTTAGACTTGCTTCAATGCACTGATCAGGAGAAGGTCTCATTTGTTTCACACCAGTTGCATGGACCCTCATCTGAGTGGTGGGATCATTTCTGTGCCAACAGGATTGTGAAACAACCAATCATGTGGGCAGAATTCACTATGGCTTTTAAGAAGACCCATATCCCAGTAGGAGTAGTTGCTCTCAAGAAGCATGAGTTTAGAGCACCTAAGCAAGGAAATTGCTTGGTCACTGAGTTTCTTTATGAGTTTAATCACCTTGCGTGCTATGCTCCGGAGGATGTGAGTACTGATCATGAGAGGCAGGAGAAGTTTCTCAAAGGGTTCAATGACAAGTTGTCTGTTCAGCTGATCTCTAGAGATTATGCTGGTTTTTAGAAGCTTCTGGACAAGGCTATCCATCAGGAAGATAAGCATAATAGAATGGAGCAAAGGAAATGCAAAATAGCTAGTTTCAAGGTACAACAAGGAAGTAGCCAGAGGCCGCGTCTTGCACCCCAAGTTGCAACTTGTGGAGGATCTTCTTTAACTAATGCTTGTCCACAACGTCCCTACTACAACAATAATAATGGCAACAACGGTAACGCCAATCTACCGACTGCTCAAGTTACCCAGCGCTCTGCGTCAATCTCAAATCAAAATCAACCACCTAGGAATGACAAGGATGGCAAGACATTGGTGTGCTACAACTACAATGAACCAGGGCATTTTGCAGACAAGTGTCCGAAGTCACAGCGCTTAGCAACGAAGCCTACTCCAGGACAGAGCAATGCCAATACAACGACGGCATGAGTCAAACATGTTACTGCAGAGGAAGCTCAAGCTGCTCCAGATGTCGTTTTGGGTACGTTCCTTGTTAACTCAATTCCTACAATGATACTTTTTTATTCTGGTGCTACACACTCATTTTCAAAAGCTTTGTAGAAAAACATAGGATGCAAGTAGAACAGCTTGGATGACCTATGGTAGTTAATACCCCTGGAAATTAGGTGCCTACGTCACAATATAGCCCTTCAGTGACCGTACAAATCCAAGGAGCCTTTTTCCTCGCCAATCTGATTCTGTTAGAATCCAAGGACCTAGATGTCATTCTAAGAATAGATTAGCTGACTCAGCATAAAGGAGTGATCAACTAACCAAAGAAGTTACTTTGACAGATAGTCTTGGACAAGAAGTGACTTCTCAGACCCCACCTACCCAACGTCCAAGGATAGCGGTGAATCAAATCATTTTAGAGGAAATACCTATGGTAAAGGATTATCCATATTTGTTTCCAGAAGAGTTGCCTGATATGCCACCCAAGAGGGAAATAGAGTTCAAAATCGATTTGGTGCCTGGTACTGCTTTAATTCATAAAAGACTGCATAGTATGGCAGCTAATGATTTGACATAAGTGAATAAGCAATTCGAGGACTTGTTACAGAAAGGATACATCAGACCAAGTATGTCGCCTTGGGGAGCGCCAGTTATCTGCATTGAAAAGAAGGATGGTACTCAAAGAATGTGTGTGGATTATCGCACCATGGACAATGTTACTATCAAGAACAAGTAACTATTACCCTAGATTGACGATCTATTTGATCAATAGGAAGGAGCTAGAGTGTTTTTCAAGATCGACTTGTGATCAGGATATCATCAGTTGAGGATCCGTGAGGAGGATATACCAAAGACAACCTTTACAACTTGGTATGGGTTATACAAGTGCACCGCTATGTCTTTTGGACTTACTAATGCTCCTATATTCTTCATGAACCCGATGAACAAGGTGTTTATGAAATATCTCGACAAGTTTGTGGTGGTATTCATAGACGACATACTTGTGTATTCCAAGACTAAAAAAGAACATGAGCAACATCTACGTATCATACTGGAGAAATTACGAGAGCATCAGTTGTATGCCAAGCTAAGCAAATGTGGTTTTTGGTCGTCAGAAGTGAAGTTCCTTGGGCATGTCAACTCAGCCGAAGGAGTAGTGGTCGATCCATCCAATGTGGAGTCAATTACTAAATGGAAACAACCGGAGACAGTAACGAAAATTCAGAGTTTTCTAGGTCTTGCGGGTTATTACCGCAGGTTTATAGAGAATTTTTCAAGGATTGCTAAACCAATGGCTGCTTTGCTTTAGAAGGATGTTAAGTTTACCTGGTTAGCAGAGTGTGAGCTGAAGAAATGTTTCTGCACCTATGTTAATTTTGCCAGAGCCAAAGGTTTGTAGCGATGCATCTTGACAAGTGTTAGGATGTGTTTTGATGCAAGATGGAAGAGTGGTTGAGTATACATCATGGCAATTACGTCCTCATGAGAATAATTATCCTACTCATGATTTGGAGTTAGCAGCAGTGGTTCATGCGTTGAAGATATGGCGTCGTTACCTTATTGGAGTTCACGGTGAGGTTTACACGGACCACAAGAGTTTGAAGTACATTTTCACTCAACCATACCTGAATTTGCGCCAATGAAGATAGCTAGAACTGATTAAGGATTATGATATCGGGATACATTATCATCCAAGAAAAGATAATGTGGTGACAGATGCCCTTAGTAGAAAAAGTTATTGCAAAACCATAGCAAGTCGGGCGTTACCCCCTGAGTTATGTCAGGAGTTTAAACAAATGAGGTTGGAGGTGGTTGCTAAAGGTTTTGTCGTGGCATTAGAAGCACAACCAACACTCATAGATCAAGTCCAAGAAGCACAAGTCAATGATCGTGATATTCAGGAGGTCAAGAAGAATATGAGGAGAGGAAAAACAGTCGGTTATACCGAGGATGAAAAGGGAACCGTATGGTTGAGAGAAAGAATATGTGTACCGGAGAATAAGAATCTGAAGGATCTGATTCTACCGGGAAGCTCACAAGACTTAGTATTCGATTCACCCAAGCAGCACCAAGATGTATCAAGATCTTAAGGAGAAGTTTTGGTGGGTTAGCATGAAGAGAGAAATTGTAGAATACATTTCTTTACGTGATGTGTGCCAAAAGGTGAAGGCAGTGCATCAAGGGCCGGTAGATTATTGCAACCTCTCAAGATACCAGAAAGGAAGTGAGAGAAAATTGGTATGGATTTCATAACCGGTTTGCCTAGGATATTGTCAGGATTTGATTCAATTTGGGTGATTGTGGATCAACTTACCAAAGTTGCACATTTTATCCCAGTGAAGACAACCTATTCGGGGAGTAAGTTAGCAGAGTTGTATACGGGCAAGGATAGTGTGCTTACATGGAGTGCTTAAGAATATAGTGTCTGATAGAGGTAGTCAGTTTACATCCAAGTTTTGGCAGAAGCTTCAAGATGAGATGGGGACTTGTTTGAGCTTTAGTACTGCCTATCACCCACAGACTGATAGTCAAATTGAACGAGTTAATCAAATATTAGAAGATATGTTAAAAGCTTGTGCCCTAGACTTCGGTGGGAGTTGCATCAGAAGTTTGCCATATGCAGAGTTTTCATACAATAATAGTTACCACGCTAGCCTTCAGATGGCTCTATTTGAAGCACTATATGGTAGGAAGTGTTGTACCCCTCTCTTATGGGATCAGACAGGAGAACAATAGGTCTTTGGGACAGATATTCTGAGAGAAGCCAAAGAAAAGGTGAAGATAATTCAGGAAAGGTTGCTTGTAGCGCAATCTCGTCAGAAAAGTTATGTCGACAATCGTCGAAGGGATTTAAGCTTTGCAGAAGGAGATTATGTGTATCTACGAGTTACGCCTTTGTGGGGTGTACACTGTTTCCAGATGAAAGGAAAATTGGCATCAAGATTTGTGGGACCTTATAAGATCTTGAGTCAAAGAGGTAAAGTTGTGTATCAATTGGAATTGCCTCAATCCATGGCAAGGATTTATGACATGTTTTACATGTCACAACTAAAGAAGTGTTTGCATGTACCAACAGAAGAAGCTGATGCCGGACAGATTGAAATCCAAGAGGACTTGACTTATGTGGAGATGCCAATACGTATATTAAGGACAAGCGAAAGGAATATAAAAAACCGAGTGATTAAGTTTTGCAATGTTCAGTGGAGCAATCATTCGAAGAGGAAGCCACCTAGGAACGAGAAGATGAGTTGAAGTCAGCCTATCCTGATCTGTTTGCTAGTTCTTCCAAATCTCGAGGACGAGATTCTTTTTAAGAGGGGTAAATTTATCACACCCTAAAATTTACCTAAATTAATAACTTATTTGTCAAAGCATTTTTTAGAAATTAAATTAAAATCTTCAAGAGGATTGAAGTGTTCTTCCTCTACACCAGTGGGTTGATCCGCCTTTTTCCTCTACTCCGATGTTCAGATCCGTCTTTTTACTCTACTCCGATGACTGAATCTAAGCTTCCCACGGCGTCGGCTCAAGCGAGGCGGTGCAGCAGCCTGATCTCAATGGAATCAATCCCGCTTCGCATCCCTCGTTCCCACTGCCTTCTACCATGCGCTCGTGTTGTCCCTTGCCGGAGCAAGGTTAGGAAGAACAATGGAATTAGAGAAGAGATAGCAGAGGGACTAGGGAGAGGGCTGATGGGTGCGGGTGTCCGATATTTCTCACCACGTCAGACGCCCACACCATAGCATTCTCATATAAACTTATCGAAAAGAAAAGACACCACAGTATCACCTACACTCGCTAGCTGAAGGTAGTGTTCGGTTCTCTTTATAGCTTTTGCTTATTCTCTCTTTTTTATAAGCACGTTTTTCGAACTGCTAAACAGTGTATTTTTATAAAAAAATTTTGTATGAAAGTATCTCTAAAACATCAAATAGATCAATTTTTTAAGTTTTTAATAGTTAATACTTAATTAATTATGCGCTAATAATGTTCATGCAAAAGGTGAAGCGCACGCCACCTAAAACGGGATTGTTGGGGTGCAATCGCGCGAACGCGCCCGTTCTCCCGTTAGTCACGCATGTGCCCGCATGTGCCACTCGCGCAAGTGGCGCTACTCATGCAACGCAGGCCGGATCGAGCGAGCGACTAGTTAGGTATTACTGCAAGCAACCTCAGCGATCGCACGCTGAGTTTTCCATCAGGACAGCAACTCGTCCACCCTCCCACCACTTCGCTCGCTCGCTCGCCGTGCATGCGTCGCGTGCGTATATCATATCCGTCCGCGCGCGCTAGCTAGCTCGTTTCATCACGTTACATTCGCAAATCGCAACCGCGCAATCGAGCGCGCGCATGCATGCCGGCGTGCGCGCCGTCGCAATGCACGCCGCCGTCCCGTCCCTTGCGTGTGTGTGAGAGAGAGAGCCATGGCAGACAGAGACGGCCGGCATGCGACAGCTAGCTAGCCCATGAACGGAAACCCAAGTACCCAACATGATATATATATATAATGCGCCGCAAGGAGAAGTGTCATCTATCTATTATATATATTATAAAACAGCCTTAAAGAAAACACCACGTTTGCTCTAAGACTAAAAATACTCACATTAATCAAAAAAAGGAAAATAAAAGTTTAAGTAGGAATATAATTCAAAAATAACTAAAATTTAGAATAAAAAATAAGGAGTATTGAAAGAAAAGTTCATCTAGAACACAACACAAGATTAATTAAAATTTTAAATAAAAAATAACATAAATTTTGAAATTGGATTTCAATACAAATTACAAATAAACTTAAAAATCATTAAAATTCAAAATTAAAATATAATAAACACTTGCTCTACGTGATAGAAATTCTCACATTACTCGAAGGAAAAAAAGGAAGAGCTCAAGTATGCATATAATTTAGAAATAACTAAATTTTTTAATAAAAAAAGGAAAATTGAAGAAGAGTCCATCTAGAACACAACAAGAGATTAATTAAAATTTAGAATAAAAAACAAAATAAATTCTGAAATTAGATTTTTGATACGAATTCCAAATAAACTTCAAAAAGATGATTAAAATTTGAAACAAAAATATAGTAAAAGATTAAATAAGCAAATTCTACAAACCAAGAAGAGTCCATAGCAAAATACAATCTATAAATATACAAAAGTAAGATTAATTAAAATTCGAAACTAAAAATAAAATAAATTCCAAAATTAAATTTCAATACTAATTCCAAATAAGCTTTAAAAAATCATGAAAAATCGGAATAAAATATAATAAAAAATTAAGTAAAGATGACATACCAAGAAGAGTCCATAGAAAATACAATTTTTAAAAATCCAAAAGTAAGATTTTAAAAAATTATAACAATAATACACATAAAAAACATTGAAGGGGAAAATGAAAATAGAGTCCATATGGAAATACAATTTATAAGTAACTAAAATTCGGAATAAAAATTAAGCAATATTGAGAGAAGTGTCTGTCTAAATCACGACAAAAGATGAACTATAATTTGGAATAAAAAATCTAACTATTATATTATTAAAATAGGTTTGAAAGGATGCACCACGTTTGTTTTGGAGCCTAAAAATTACCATGTTAATTATAAAAAAAGACAAAATCTACATCGTTAGATTATGGTGGGCCCATATTATAACGATTGAGATATAATTGAATCTACAAACAAATTTGACCAGGTGTCTTCTTTCCAATTTGAGTACAAGATATTATTGTCTAGAATTGGACATAGATGTGCAAGGGTAGCATAGTATTAGAATATCTACGTATGCCATCTATAGAAAATTCAATTACTATCCACATGAGACAAAGATAAAACTATGTCCGTGTAGGTAAAGTTAGAGTAGAAATCAATTTTGAATAGAAGCAACATAGGTTGCAACAGGAAAGTGCTCATAATAGAGCATCTAGGACATTTTACGTGGCAATACATGGACTCAAACCGAGTTCTGGTCTTATTCTCTTGATTAACCATCTCGAACTTTATACAAACTAGGCTATGCACATTAGTCCATGATGGGTGGTGATGAGAATCCACAGTAGCAAACTGGTCAAGCCGAATAGATTAACTAGAAGAACGGGTTCGAATAGAAAGCAACTAGTACTAAAAATTAACACCAGCCTTTCCTTGATTGGAACAAAAACTCATGAATAATTAAGAGTATTTATTGATTAGGAGTCAGGCAGGCAGCATGTAGTGTTGAAGTCGGTACTTAGAGTACAAATCTTGTTAGGGTCATCCACGTCCACATGTGGCTGAAAACAATAGCACTATTTATGAGGAGATTACCTACATGAATATGACCATGACTATATTATATATGCATCAACCAAAGATCCATGTTTTCTATGTAAATCGAATATGACCATGACTATATTATACATGCATCAACCAAAGGTGCATAGAAAACATGCAACTTTGGTTGATGCATATATAATACAGTCATGGTCATATCCATGCCAGTCCTGTCCTCATCAACTACTTAAGTATATGTTAAGCCATGAAAGTTGCTATATTTTGCAACGAAGGGAGTAACAAATCAGAATAATCTGTAATAATTACAATACATATATAAAGATGTATCCTTAATAATTATTAATTGGGAGAGTCTATTAAAAATAAAATTATAAACAGAAATGTCAAGAAAAAAATTATTTAAATAATCATGTGAAATAATATCTAAGAATAATTTCAGCTTGGACTAAAAATAAAATAAAATAAATGACATTTTGTTTCAAAACAAATTCCACAATAAAATGCCTAATAATTTTAGCTTGGTATAAAAATAAAATGAAATAAACGGCATTTCGTTTCAAAGCAAATTCCATAATAAAATACGTAAATCACTAAAATTTTAGAGTTGGAAAAAATATCAATTGAGTCCATGTCGAAATACCATCTAGAAGTTGCTAAATTTTGGAATGGATGGAGCAACAAAATTCAGAATAAACCGTAATAATTAACCCAAAAGTTGCTAAAGGCATGATGGTGGTGGGAGAGGGTGAGGCGTTCTGGCGGTGGTCGAAAGGGAGAGAGGGAGGAGCTGGCGTCCTTTTATGGGTTATTGGGTGGAGAGAGGAGCGTCGAGGGGCGTGGTCGATGCCGGCGAATCCGATGAACGCCATCAATGGCCACAGATTGAACGGGGAGCGATTCCGGGAGATTTTACCCAGAATTGATGGGGTTTGATTGGGGATTTTGATGAGGGAGTTAAGGGGAGTGATTTCCCCCATTTAGACTGGGAAGAAACGGCTCAGGGAGGCCAGAAATGGTGGCGGCAGTGGAGGTAGTGGGGATCAGCCGGCACGGGCGGAGCGGCAGGAGGAGGAAGATGACAGGCAGGCCACGCCTGTTAGCGGTGTGCGGGTGTGGATGGGCCACAGGGATGTCGAGCTGGGCTAGCCCAAAGAGGAGGCGGGTGACACTGGCCTGCAGGGAGAGAGGGAAAGGAGGGAAGAGGGCAGGGTGGGCTGGCGGGGAGGAAAAAAGGAGATGAGCCGAATGCGGCCCGAGGAGGAGGAAAGATTTGTTTTTAATTTCTTTTTTTAGAAAAGTTGATAATTGTTTTTGTGACTTAACAATAATTTAGGATGATCTGAAAATTTGAGTAAAAATTGGGTACATATTTTGAGGCAGGGGAATTTAAGAAAAATACCCACAAGTCGATTTGAGCTCATTCTTGGTGAATTTTAATTGTTAAAGGCTATTTCCAAGCTTTTAATATTTCTAGAAATACTTTAGAAAATGTTTTATTAATTAGGGTGACTTCAAGGTGTTACAAAGTTTGCCCTGAAGGTCTAAAAATTATCACATTAATCAGAGAAAATGAGAGATATTTTTGGTTGATTCCATATACCACTTTAATTTAAATTAATAAATAGTAGAAAATAGTAGAAAAGGTCCATGTCAAATACTACCTTTCTCAAAAAGAGTTGATTTGTAACAAATTCTAATACAAATTAGTAGTTAGAGAAAAAGATTAAAGTGCTAGTAATCAATACGAATTTGTATTGTCAGGTAAGCAAGTACAAATGATTAAATGGATAAGACACATTTAATATTTTACCTTGAGGTAAAGGGCTAGAAATCAACTCGATCTTTTTGGACAAATTTTCAACACTACAAATTAACTACTTTTGGAATAGTGGGAGTACCATATAAAGAACAGTAATATGAAAAGTTGACGATGAATACAAATAATTGGAATTTGAATAAAAATCATAATTATCTATCTTATTTGTATACAAACTATAGAGTCATATCACTTTCTTGCCACTTTATTGAAGGAAAAGCTGATACATCAGAACGACTAAGGCATGGAAAATTCTAGCCAATAATATAGATATCAAGGGGGTTGGTGAGAGAGTAGGGAAAGAGGAGAGAGATGGAGAGCAATAGGGGCCAGGGTTACTAGAAACGGAGGAATGCAAACCGCTAAAAACTAACGATCACATATATATGCCACGAGCTCATCTCATATCAAATGATTATAGATGATAGATTTAATCTTGATTCAAGTGGTTGAGAATCATGCCTACGAGATGTTTGATTCCGATGTTTTTAATTTTATGATCTAAAATTAACAAATTTTCTTATATCCCCAAAAAACTTCATGAGTTCTTGAAGGAAAAAACTAATGGGATATCATATCAATAAATGAACTATCCAATATTCTCTATAACATAAGAGTTTTTTCGCAAACAAGCGGAACAGATGTTGGCTCTCAATAACCCTTGAATAAAGACTAAATTATAGAAAGTGAGCATCAAATAAGTGAGAGTGTATAAGATGCAGATTTGCTATTGTTGACCGAACAAGAGGAATTCTGGCGGTGTGTGATAGTGTGAGTAGATAGAAATACATATTATGAACTTACTAATATGTGAATATTTGTTACAATTTTGAGTAATATTATTGGATACTAAAACTTTTAAAATAAATGGCCCGCCCTACAAGTTTAAATAATGTAAAAATGGAGTAGGCATGCATTGTCAGGATAGGGATGCATCGATTTGGTGCGAGCAAACGCAGGTAGTGCATGCACTCCTATCACCCTTAATTGTTATTATCGGCGTATGTAGCCATGCATGTAGCCGGAATAGGGATGGGATGGAATCATCGTGATGAGAATGAAACCGGCCGTCGTCATCAATCGAATCACATCTGTCACCATCGACGGCCGATATTGTTGCTTCCTCCATCCTCATGGTTGATAATGATATGCGTTGTTTAGTTTGCCACTCATGGTGATAATGATATGCATTGTTCAGGTTTCCGGCTAAAAATATCTACTACGTCGATTTGGAGCCGGTAATGATCTTGGCCGTGCAGCTTACTACACCGGTTGACGGCTGTGCGCATGAATGGTTGAAGTGGTCGGCATGTTGCTCCGCTGCCAGCTTGCTTACGGTATGCCTCCCACTTCCTTGGATATGATCAGCTAGTCCTTTATGATAATGTTTATTAATACTCTTTTGCAATTAGAGACATTAATTGGGGCATGATTGTCTTTTCGTTCTAGATTAATATTGCTTTTGTTCAATGTTCACTTATATGGACCGAAAGGAACATATTGACACAATGAGCAAACTCGGAGAGCTAATTTGGACACTCGATTTTTCATACTCGTCTGGTATCTACAGCCTCCCAAATCTAAGAATACTCTATAAAACATGTGCCAATAACTTATCGAGGAATTTATATCGATTTCATTTGAGCTGCCTTGTCGATTGCTATTGCCAATACCATATACTTTTAGGCAGGTGCAGAGGCAGGAGTAGACTTAGGGCTAGAGCTCTACTCTTAAACCTAAACACCCATCGAAATTGCACTAAAACTAAAAAAATAGAAGATAGAAGTAAAAGTACGAAAATTACACTAGTCCAGCTTTAAGCTTATAAATTCTAGTCCCGTTCTACTTTTAGATATAAATTTTGGTCACACCCCCGTTGCTATATGGACAAAACAAGTCTCTCGCCTTCTTTCCCTTCCATTTCAGCGAAAATCCAACCATGCGCTCTTGTATATTTCCCATCAAGCTACATTACTAATCTTCTACTTCAGTCAATAATATTTGATGTTAGTAGTACTAATCGTGATAGTTCCAACACCAAATATTGTTGACAAGAGGGAACATGTATTAATATATTCTGTGTAAAATTGCATGGCCGGACGATAGATCGCAGTTTATAGTAAGTTGTAACTGTAGTATGCACCTACTGTTAACTTAAAGAATCCTTTTCCCCCTCTCGTTTTACTAATACACAGCAGTTGATAATTAAAGTACCGCTTGTCCGTTTCTGTCGATCGGTCTGTCGAACCTGCCAAGCCATACATCCGCGGTTACACGAACGATTTCACACCAATGCACCGGTCGCAGTCAATCCAATCAACCATGGCGCATGCACCAACTCGACCATGGAGTGCACACACGGACACACCAGAGTACAATATGGACTGACCCGACCATGCATCAACCATGCGTCTATAAATACGAGGCGCACACGCCCCGATCGTTAGCTCGCAAGCAACAGACGAACGAACGCGAAATCAACGACCCTGAAAAATGGCACGTCTTCCCGTCTCTCGCCACCATTGCGGCGCACTGCTTGCTCTTCTCGTGGTCGCCGTCGCCGCGGCGGCTGCGCGGGGGGAGCCGCGTCGTCTTAGCATGGCCGCGCGGCACGAGCGGTGGATGGCCAGGTTCGGGCGCGCGTACGCGGACGCCGCCGAGAAGGCGCGGCGGATGGAGGTGTTCAGCGCCAACGCGGAGCGGGTCGACGCCACCAACCGTGTGGGAAACCGGACCTACACGCTCGGGCTCAACCAGTTCTCCGACCTCACCGATGACGAGTTCGTGCGGGCACACCTCGGGTACTGGCCGCCGCAGCACCGGCACGGCCACCGTGCCGAGAATGGCACCGCGGCAGCAGCGGCGGTGGCCTCTCTGGGACTGGGTGGCATGGACCTGCCGGACAGCGTCGACTGGAGGGCTCGCGGCGCCGTCACGGAGGTCAAGAACCAACGCAGCTGCGGTGAGAATCACCATCCACACGAACACAAACACTTCGGTGCTCGGGTGACATTGTGACAATGATACAGCTCATGTGTATGCATGCAGGGAGTTGCTGGGCGTTCGCGGCCGTGGCGGCGACGGAGGGGCTCGTCCAGCTCGCCACCGGCAACCTCGTGTCGCTCTCGGAGCAGCAGGTGCTCGACTGCACCGGTGGCGCCAACACCTGCAACGGCGGCGACGTGTCGGCGGCACTCCGCTACATCGCCGGGAGCGGCGGGCTGCAGACGGAGGCGGCCTATGCGTACGGCGGGCAGCAGGGCGCGTGCCGCGCCGGCGGAGGCGCCACGGCGCCGAACTCGGCCGCGGCGGTCGGCGGCGCCAGGTGGGCGCGCCTGTACGGCGACGAGGGCGCCTTGCAGGCGCTCGCGGCCGGCCAGCCAATGGCCGTGGTCGTGGAGGCCTCCGAGCCGGACTTCCGGCACTACAGAAGCGGCGTGTACGCCGGGAGCGCTGCGTGCGGGCGGCGGCTGAACCACGCCGTCACGGTGGTGGGCTACGGCGCGGCGGCGGACGGCGGCGGGGAGTACTGGCTGGTGAAGAACCAGTGGGGGACGTGGTGGGGGGAGAGCGGCTACATGCGTCGCGCGCGCGCGGCACCGGCAGCAACTGCGGCATCGCCACCTACGCCTTCTACCCGACCATGGACAGCTAGCTGAACTGAACACTAGACTGATGCAAATATACAGTGAAATACTGCAATATATAACATGTGTGGGCGTCTGGCTTCTAAGTGATAAGCCATTAAGCCATAGATGATAAAGTGATCATGATATCAGAACTGCATCAAGATATGTAGTTAAAGAAACTGATGTTGATATCCAAGGAAAACTCATTGATCAGCACAGTAAGCAGTGAGACGTTCAAGGTATGGGATGGAGCAAATATGCACTTATACACATTAAGAAAAGATGGATTCAGAAAATTCAGTGCATGCTTATTACGCAGAACATTTGTTGTCTTTTTACTGTTCCAACGAAGAAGAATTATTCTAGTCAAGATAACATTAGTAACCAACATAAACCGCAGCGTTCACTATGTAGCAATCATCGTTTTTATCTCCCATTGCTTCTAGGCATACACCGCTTGAACAGATCATCCCGCCGTCTACTACCTCAACGCTGATAATTTTGCCACTGCAAACAATGAGAAAATAATATAAGGTGCTATGGCTACTTCATATGTAAACCAAACCAAAATGCACGCTGTCACTATCATCAGGTTAAGACTGCAAACACGGTGCTAATGGTCATTATTCTGGACAAAAGAGACCCATGGAATAATATCCTACTCATCATACATCTCAGACGCTGTTGATTATCAGTTGTCTTAGCAAAGAAATGCTTACATCCAAGCAGCTGAGTCCAGAGTTCCAGGCCACAATAGTAAATTCTGGTGAGTTTTTCCTTTTATATACTTGACCATGCCTACTGCCACATCTAATATTACTGTAAAATGCAACCATGAATATGAGTTCATGGTAACCGTATGAGCACTCAAAATATTCAACTCTTGCAAGATCTTTCATTTTCAGTAAGTCATGAAAATCATATGAATACTAATACTTAAGGTTCGCTTTGCTATGAATATGAGTCCATGTGGCTGTCTTTTGTATGACTTATTTCTATCTCAGCAAACATCACACATTACAATATTGCAACTATTAAACATTCGTGCAATGCTAATGTGAATCAATTTGTCATGCCAACGTGGATTCATTTGCTTGTTATTTACACTAGTTAGCACAAAATGTTATAGCTTGCCACTTTGGCTTTTGTCTGAGATATTGTCAGCTGAACCATGTAATATCTTCACATCTGAAGGACATTGTGGTGTACTGAACATTCCAAAACCCTCTTAGGTGTAAGTATAGTGCTGACCACGCTGTCTTGTGTTCTGCTACACTGCTACTTAATGAAAGATGGTATATCCTTTGCTTAAGATGTTGTCATGACTTCCAGGACAAAGTTTTACAGAAATATGATCAAAAGGAAAAGCAGGTGGTGGTAGAAAAATGAAGCAAATTGGCTAAAGGGTGCAACTGTATTGGGCAAGGGTCACGGAACTACCAGGTTCTACTTTATTATATAAAAACATTTCTTTGTTAGAGATCAAATCTTGCACAGCTAAACCCAATAAACACATTAAACATTTTTTCCACTTTTAAACACATTAAATATTGTATTTACACTTTTGAAAGAACAACTAGAACACATTAAACATTTATTTCCAATCTAAGCCCTTGCCTGCCTCAGATTTTGCTATTAAAGGCTCTTTCAAATACAGTTAGCAGTTAGTGAAAATCATTACTGTTGGAACTAGTGAGCAGTGTTGGGTAATGAAGAGGATCAGTGCTTGATCTTGCCATATGGTTATGAACATAATCACAGGTTACAACTCTACTGAACAAATAAACACGATAGTTCATAGTTCATGTTCCTACACATCACAATTGCTCACCATGTCCATGTGTGGATCTAACCTAGAGTCCTAGACAGTGCCAATCATACCAAGGTGCAAAATTATAATTCTACCAGTAATATGCTACTACAGTCACAACCAACCAAACACATGCTCACTAAACTTGTAAGACCTACCAAATTTTTTTATTGATACTTAATTAACAGCCCACTACATGATACCATTGCATCCATTTCTGATTCAAAGTTCCAACAAGAAGATCCCAAGTTTCAATAGGCACAAAGAGAACGCAGAAAGGATGCTCACTAGGGGAAGACGGCCTTGACTCTCTCGAGGTCCAGCAAGTGTTGCGTTGGCCTCGGCACCCCGAGCTTGATCTGCAGCTTCATCTGCTCAGTGTTCACCCCAGGAATGGACCCTTCATACAAGAACCACATCCAAAACAGCTCAGTTAACTAACAATAAGGGGGGAAAAAAGAAGTGAAATTTTGGCGTGCGGATGAGGTGTTCGACGGAATGTCTCAGACAGGGAAGCGAGCCGGGGGCTACCACGACGGAAGGCAGGGATGGAGTTGGAGGTGATGGCGTCCTTGCAGGCGCGCACGGCGGCGGAGGTGATGTCCTGCCCGTGCTGGTCGTAGCCGACGCCCATCTCCACGAACAGCAGCTTCATGGCCTCCTGCCCCTGCTCCTCCCCGCCACCGCCCGCCTGGGGCTGCGCTGCCTCCATGGAAGACGAAGAGGCGACCGCTCTCGCTCCTGCGGCGGTCGGGTTCCCCGGCCTCCCGGATCTGACTCGGCAGAGTTGGAGGGAGCGAGACGGCCGGCAGGGGGAAGCGGAGGGGAGCAGCGGTGGTGGTGTTGTTGGTTTGGTCGGGCGGGGAAGGAGGCAGCTGAAGGATGACGCCGCTGACATCATCATCCTTCCCGCTGTTTCAATGACTCGTGTGTGTGATGCAACGGCGACAATTAGCCGCCAAATATAGCCATCGTGTACCCTCTTTAACTAAGATAAATTGCACAAAGGCTCATTCTCCACCCTCCGATCTAAAGTCAATGGTTCTAACTAAGATAAAGCATTAATTACAATATTTTTACTATATATATTAGATTAACCACAGTTGTTACCGTAACAGCAAGGCTCTGTTCGATGCAGCAAGACTCTGTTCGATGCAGTAACTTATGGTGCTAGGCATAAATATATTAAGATCACATATAATGGATGATGAGTCGATGAAGATCTAATGCACCTACAGGTACATAAATATGGCCATTATAGTTTGATTTTGTTAGATAAACTTATACATCATAATGATCACCACCACATTAAAACTACGTTTTAAAGCCAAATTATAAATTACCAATATCGTCGATCATACCTTGCATCGCGGACATATTTACTACTTTGACAAATATATTTATAATTTAGAGATATATTTATCACTTCGTGGTGAAACAGCGTAAAAGGTGTTTTTGAGAGATGCTACAGTGTTCTGAGCACTTGTTAATGTTCTCGTATATTATTCACATATACGTTAGAATACGGAACAATATATAAATGCACACATTCTTAGTCGATGGTAAGAAAGGATGGAAGAGGACGTAGCTCCATTTAGATAGAAAACACTTCCTTCCTTTTCATTTAGACAATATTTAATTGGTGTTGTTTCAACTTTAATCACACTTTTAAACTATTTTATCATATTTTAATGAATAAAAACTGTATGATTGTATTTAACACGCAACATATTGTGATCAGTGTTCTATCTATCGGGAGGGAGAGGAGCACTGATAGAAACGAAACTTCAAAATATTTTGGTCCAAAATAATTTGAAATTTAAACAAATTTTGACTAAATTTGAATAAATTTTGCTAGATTCATAACAAATGAAAAATTCTAAAAATTTTAGGCGAAATAGTTTCCTATCGGGGGACCGAAATTCCCAAAATTCCATAATGGAATTTTGAATCCCGGTTGTCATTTGTATGACATATTTTTAAATACTTAGAAATTTATTGTCAAGACAGGAATGATCAAAATTTAAATATGAATAACATTCGGACAAGTATTTGGAAATGGAGGTATACATGATCTACTTCTATGGCCCCTTGATGGCACCAGAGCTAACAACATTTTCTAGCTTTTTTTTTTTCCTTTTCAACAGAAGATCCCAACGTTGTTATATATATACACAGTATAATTGTTTGATGCACAAAGAATAAAAGAAACACATCCTTTTATCTGTTCTTTTTTCCTCCTTTTAACGCTTCATGTCCTCCTGAACTTTTCATGCACGGAAGGGCAGAACAGGAAGACCTGACATTGAGAACGTAAAAAATGAGAGAGTGGTATATTTCTAAATATTTGAATAATTCATGGTATTTAATTGTATCACGATCGGTATATTTCTAAAATCGACATTTTTTTCTTAATTTTTTGCCTTCAGAACAGAAGCGGCCAAGTGTTATTATGTATGTATAGTATAATTGTTTGATACACAAAGGACAAAAGAAACAGAGCCTTTTCTCTGTTCTTTTTTCCTCTTCTTTGTAGAGGATTTTTTCCCCCGTCGTTTTGAGAGCTTTCATCCGTTTTTACGTTCCAAAAGCAGACAAAATCAGGAATCCCAGATAGGCCCAAACGCCGGGATGCCGGCCTTCCTGCACCCGCTCACCACGTCCCTGCTCCCCTCCGGGTTGCTCGTCACCACCACCACCTCCGCGCCCCACCGCCGCGCCGCCCCCACGGCCAGCTCCCGCACATCCGGCCGCCCCATCACCGCCGTGTCGTGCACCACCACCCGCCCCGCCAGGTTCTTGCTGCCCGCCGTCACCGCCGCCCTGATCTCCTCGCCGTAGTTCGCCTCGACCCCCTTCGCCACCCACACCAGCGACAGCTCCGCAGGGCTCGGCTGCATCAGCAGCGACAGGAACACGCAGATGCCGGAGCCCGTCGCCACCATGGTCGCTCGCTGGTACATGTTGATAAGGTACGGGAGGCCGGCGAAGCGGACGCCGCGCACCCAGAGATGGCTCGGCGGATCGGTGACGAGGCCTCGGGTGAAGTCTCCGACGGCGCCGGCGAGCATCGCGTGGGTGGTGCACCCGTCGGAGATGATGCCGAAGGCGTGCCACTCGGAGAGCGGCGACCGGCTGATGCGGCCGAGCAGGCCGGCCTTGACGCCGCCCTGGAAGGTTAGGATCGACGCGTGGGTGGACGGCGCGGTCACCGTGACCGGCACGCGGCGCACGGTGAGCCACGGGAGGACGGTGAATAAGGTGATGGCCACCGCGAGCCAGAGGTCCTGGCGCCTCGCGAGGGCCGCGCCGGCGAGTGGGACGTCGTAGGATCTGGTCTCGTGGTCGTAGCCGGCGGAGAGCACGACGAACGCCCAGAGCAGCACGAGTGCGCTCCAGCCGGCGAACCGGTGCGTGCGCTCGAACACGTTGTGGTGGAGGTGGCGAACGAGCGGGAACGCCGCGACGCATGAGAGCGCAAGTAAGCCGAGGATGGCCGAGGCGACGGCGACGATTGCCGGCGGCATCTCGTCGCGGTGTCGAAGCCCCTGCACGAGCGCGTACACCAGCCACGCGACCGAGGAGACGCCGCAGCCGCTGTGGACGCCGCCGAGGGACTGGAGGATCGCCGTGACGCCGGTCTTGGCGACGACCGGCACCCACGGCCGGCCGAGGAGAGCGACGGCGAGCCAGAACACGCCGCGGAGCACCGCCTCGGAGCGGTACAGCGTGAGGGCCAGGATGTTGCCCATGGCGAAGACGGCGGCGTGCCGCTTGGCGTAAGGGAAATGGCCGGCCGCTGCGAGCGCCAGCGCCGCAGCGTTCAGCGCGACGCAGAGAACGAAGAGTCTCTTGTACACGGTGAACAAGCCCTGGTCGAACAGTATGATGCCGAGCCTCGATTGCCTCGCCGGCTCCGCCGCGGCCTTCGCAGACCCTCTCGGTATCTTCTCTTTCACACCCTCGTCGACGGCAACCGCCGCGGCGACAGCCATCTCCTCGTCGTGGCCGTCAAAGACGGACACACCATCTTCCTCCTCCTCGTCGCCGACGTCTAGGTCGCAGAAGTGGCTGCTGGCACGGCTCCGCGACCGTCCAACGCCGTCGTGCCCCGCCGGAGTGATCCTAGAGAACGAGGAGTACCGGCTCGATGAAAGAGGCAGCCAGATCCACCTGCCGGTGGTCGGGACGGGCGCCGTTGGCGGCTCGGCAATGACAGGGCATCCGGTGTAGGCGCCATCGACGGCGAAGGGGCTTGCCGCCGACGGCTTGAGCTCGAAGGTGACGCCACGGCAGCTCGAGAACTTGATCTCGATTGGTTTCGAAGCCATGTCGTCTTGCCTATCCATGGCGCGAGCCAGTAAGCTTAAGAAACTGACTTGAATTAGCTAGGGTTTGATATCACCAACGGGGTGTAGAATTGCACGTATTTATAAGCAGCTGAAGCATGCAATGCATGGCATCGATAGGCTTGATATCACAAGGGGCCATGCAGTCAAGTTGTAAAAATCCAGCTCCTAGGTTTTTACTACATTTTGTACTTAATTTGGAGTTTGAACTTTTCCAACGTATACGGCTACTCCAATAAATGTGGAGAGTCTTTTATATAATACGATCTTTATCGAATTAGTACTACTGTATTATCACTGTATACTATCGAGTACTTTATTTATACTTCCATAGTTCTATAAGTACAAGAGAATGTATGCAACTATAAAAACAGATCAAGACAAGACGACATAAACATGAAATGCTTTTGAAAATATTCAGGGCTCCTTTAAAATGCAGGATTGAGAAAACAGATAAATAGAAAAAACACAAGATTTTAATAGGAATATAAGTATAAAATAGAGGATTGCAAAACACAAAAAAAAAAAATATGTAGATGATCTTTTAGTTAGACCGTAGAAAAAACATAGGAATTTTGAAGGATTTTCAAGGGATTCAAATCCCATAGGAATTTTTTTCCTACATAGCCCTTTGTATTGTAGGATTGGACTAGAAAATTTCCTTTGGAATCATTGCTTTCCTCCACTTTTTGGAGGATTCCTCATATGTTTGAATTCTTTTGAAAAGTTCAAGGCACTATGTCTCTCCTCTCAACTCTATTCAAATAATATTTTTCCTCTAAAATCCCTACAAGTTTTCGATGGAGTATCCAAACAACATGTTTAATTCATTCCTGTGTTTTCAATTACTATAGGATTGCATAAGTCATGCATGACATCCAATTCGTGTGCTTTTCCTGTTCATGTGTTTTTTTAATTCCTGTGTTCCAAAGAAGCTCAAAGAAAACTTTTCATGAGGTTAGAACGCATATTAAAATTCCTCTGAAAATTCTATAGAATGAGGCATTATAGGAATTTCATAGAATTTAATAGTGTCCAATCCTTTGTTTTAAAGGGCCATCTAGAAAAAAATCCTATATGAATGAAATCACACAAAATTCATATGTTTTTCCTTCAAAACAAAGTAGGCCTCACCTTTTATTTCTCTGAAGTTAAAAGTTGATGGACAAATAGTTGCAAGTAAATAAAAATAGGAAAGTGTATATTTAGGCCTTAAAGGCACGTGCCTTCTCTCTTGTAGCATGTCATACAAACAGTTATGAAAATAAACTAAAAACCTTTAACAACATAGATTATGATAGCATATGTTACTTCATGAACTTGCAAGATTAATTATTTGACCTACACATATAGCCAAAAAAGAGCTCGACTATAAGAGTGCATGTAAGCACTCTTTATGCCAATCTATCCCCTCTTTTCTCAATGTGTGGATTGTGCTTGGACTTACAATTTTGACCGATGCTATAGGTTTATTGTATCTAGATTATACAACATTTTTAGAATTTATAATATCAATTAGGTTGATATTTAATACCCCCTCCATATAAAAATAGAAGACGTATCTATTATTGACATGGTTATTTGACCGTTAATTACTTTCGTAATGCATTGTCAGCAACTACGAAATTAACATAATATGAAAGTATTTTCAAATACAAATCTAATGGTATCACATGCGTGACAAAAAATATATTGTTAGTTAATAATTAGTCAAATACTATGAATGTTAACTTTACGAAAAATAAAAAACATCTTACCATTTTTATACAGAAGAGGTAAGAGCACACATCCTTATATAAGATAAAAATCGACCTACCGTACGTGACCATTTTCACTTTATGAAGATGATGGAAGCCGACTGTTATTACAGGTTTAATGTGTGGCTTCCATAATTCATACAATATATATAAATTTATCAAGCGATTGGTTTGTACAAATTAGAGTACCATGCGTCTAAAATAATTCAATCAAAGGTCCACCGCCGCCAAATTCAGTTGCCTCTCTGTCAGTGGTACTGTACTGTACTATATGAGTACAGTGAATAAATGTTGAAGTAATGTGAGTTCTACTCCAGATAAACTTAAATAAGGACTCAATGGTTCTATGTCTAATAGCAGACGCCGGACATGTTATCAATTGAATAAAAACACAAATGTCTCAGTTTGAAGTACACTTAGTAGCAACTATTAATATTTCCATATCTTTTTAACACCAAGTGTGGCACTTGTCATAATTCGTCATTCTTTCTTGATTTAGCAATATGGCCAAATTAACTAGAACAAGGACGAAAAAGGGCCACAGTAAATTGCACCAAGGCTCATTCTCCACCCTCCGATCTAAAGTCAATGGTTCTAACTCTAAGATTAGTGACGGAGCCAGGATTAAAATTTACCTATGACGAACCTACTACTACTAATTTGTTTAAAAAATACACGTACAAACAACAAAAGATCACAATGCAATAAAATATAAATAAAGTCATCAAATATGCATAAACGTACTAAAGATTAGCTTGTGAGTTGCAATTGTTTGAAAATATCAAACATTGGTAAGTGACGAACAGCAGACTCGCGGAGAATTGAGGGGGCTTGTTCGCCGATGACAGGTATAGTGGCTGTCATGGCTTACCATAATGGTGGCTCCGTCACTTATTAAGATAAAACATTAATTACAATATTGTTATTATATATTTTAGATTAATCACAAGTGCTACAGTAACTAGCAAGGCCCTGTTCGGTGCAGTAAGACACGGTGCTAGACACAAAGGTATCAACAACACTCCTCTGTGTTACTGTAGAGGATCCAACTTGTATTTTTTAGCCAAGTTTATCATACTGAGGAAGGATTAGTCGGTTTCACGAAATTATATATATGTATATATATGTATATATATGTATATATATATATATATGAAAATGGTTCTATACTCCTAGGAATATATACTTCTGCTTGCATCCATCGTCCATCTGTAGCTATATACCGCTACCAAATAAAAAAAGGTATATATTCCTACCAAATAAAAAAAAGTATATATATAAGAAAATAGTTCTATAGTTATTTATATAGGAAAACCTCATTTTTAAACAATCGATAAATTTCAAAGAACCCAGAAACTCAACTCGATTACGTCGACTATTTTCAACTGAGCCTGGTACGTCTCTTTAGTTCGTAATCACGTCTATCAAATCAGATGGCATGCGTACTGATATTCACGAGAAGTTAGAATGCGTCTTCAGTAAAACCACTAAAACTAAATATTCAGAACTGTCTTCGCAAAAAAAAAAATAATCAGAACTGGACTGAAGAAAATCGTTCATTCCAAAACAACCCAATTTGTACTGACATCACAACACAGTGTTGCAGAAAGTTCATACCATTTTGTTCTGCAGCGTAGTTTCAACTTTGAACTTTGTTGCAAGCTGTGGCTTGTGTATCTCAAACTCTTTAATTAGCTCCGAAATTCCAATAAAAGGCTGCAGCAAGGTACGTACCCTGCATGCCTGACGCCGGAGAAGCTGTGACGGCATGTCGGCATGTGTGCTTTGTCCTGGATGGAGCTGTAGAAGTTCTAACATACTAGTCTACACGTACAGTATATCCAAATGGACATCAAATCCAGCCTGTACATCAAGATGTATCCAGCAATCTTAAGAAGATACATAAAAGAAACTGTCATTGTATTATAGGAATAAAAATAAAAACCGTCATTGTAATATAAAATTGCTTATCAGAATTTATAAAGTTGGAATACATCGACCAGACAGAGCACTTTATTTCTAGAGAGAGAGAGTGGTGGATGAGCTAGACTATAAAACCTCTATTGGAATTTTTGTGTTAAATGATAATTTTAGTTTGGTTATTAATCTTTCACGGTTGAAAGTGCGGCCCTAGCTTTGGTTGTGCAAACAAAAACACTCCTAGCAGCATTCATCAAGTTGAGCAAGTTGCCCTACCGATTTTTCCTTTACGAATGGAAACCAAAAGTCTAGATTGTTTTTTCCCTTCAAGAACTAAAAGCTTTGGAATTTCTTCGAAAAATCCTTTGATCCAAACGGGCCCAAAAAGTCTTACTGTGTTGGAACTTATTCCGTATTCTGACAAGACCAAACTCGTGATCATCATCTTGTAATGTCTAGTTGTCTACTGCCATTCACTCAGGATTCAGGACATATACGGCTGGCAGAAGTTCTATGCTGCAAGGAACCAGCAACTGAAACTTTCTACTATGTGCTTCAGAGCGTACGTTGCAAAACATGAAAAATTCAAGTATTTGATTGACTTCTAAATGTCATATCAGACTGATCTTCCAATGAACCCTAATTAACGAATAAGTAATCGACGACGCATCTTTGAAACAGTTGACGACTATTTTGGCTGATGAAAAGATGATCTCACACTTTGTTTGTGTGTGTGTGTGGAGGGGGGGGGGGGGAGGGGGGACGGAAGCCCACCATGTGCAAACAGTATCCGATCTCTGAATCATTAGTCGGATATACATATAGTCATCGGTGATATAAACTCAGAGTACACTAAACATTAAGTACATAATAGAGTACATATAATACAAAGATTTTCATCCAGGATAGGTCCTAGATGGATAAAGGCAAGAACAGAGTAACTAGCGAGATACAACACAAACAGGGTAGAAGCAGGGGAGGAAAACTACTCGGCGATGGAACACGACGATACCACAGGTTTGGTTGGGAGCTAGGCTCGAAACCTCAGAAGTCCTCGTAGTCGGCTTGGTCCTGGAAGAACTCGGCAGCAGTCGGGTCGTCGTCTTCTTCTTCAAAACCTAATATAATATATATATACAAATATAGGAACAAGGGTGAGTACTTTTGTACTCAGCAAGCTAGGGAAAGGTGCCATGTCGATTAGACAAAAGGGGCTAAGAGTCTTATTTACGAAAATAGCCTTTAGAAACATTTTGCTTGTCAAATACTAGTGTGTCCAATTTTTAATTGTCGGAAAGAGGCTCACGCCTCGATCCATTCCGCAAGTTGCTCACCACATATAGTTACTAAATCATGTATATCCATTTTCATCTTCCGATAATTAACCGAGTGACCACACAACTCGGCTGTCATCCGAGTGGCTTCGACCACTCCTTAGGTCTGATACTTCTCCCGAGTGGCTTCGACCACCCGCTGACCTTGAGACTCGGCTACAACCAAATCTCAGCTAACTATTTAGCAATTCCGGCTACAACCGGTTATCAGCTCATTCGCTACATTGGCTACAACCAGTTAGCACAAACTCGCTGTCCTGGCTACAACCAGGTAGTCTGCTCTTTATCGTCTTCTGGCTACAACCCGAAGACTTACTCCTGTTAACTTTCACCCATTTGCTTATGGTGCTTCAACACCCCGGGTCACACAGACCCGTTTCTGGCCACACGGGCCTTCCGTTTGCCACTCGGCAAACTCTGGTCACGATTCCCTTCCCATCAATCCATTTCACAAATCACTGGCAAACAACTCTACGCTATAGGAATCATCTTACATCGCCCTTAACCGTGAGCACGGCTGCTCAAACAGTTCAGCTAAACTCTGCAGAGGGTGTACGCTTTACCCAAACGACACGAAACTTACACCGAGTACTGGCCTGTACCGGAAGTTCGTGACAAGGCCATTTCCAAAGCCAGTCTAGGGTTATCCAATGCCAGCAGAAGGATCCACACAGGATCAATGCTTCAGGTCGGCTCCACCACCATCAGCACCAGGGCTCACGAGCTACAACTCCGATGAGTCCACTCCAGTCGGCACCAAACTTCCCTAAACCTACAATTTACTCAGCCAGGAGCAGCCCATACTACCCGTATAGTCGTACTGTAAAATGCTCGGATGCAATCCCCAAAGAAAACGGTCCTTATCGATAATACACAGCCAGGCCACACAGGCACTGTCTCTGTACATCAAGGTTTTCACAACTTTATTTGTTTCATAAACACACCCATACGTAGAGTACCGGGTTTTCAAACAGCTAACTAAAAACCACTGTTTCCCCAACGACAGTACAATCGTTGCAGGACTAAGCCATTCTACTCAGCATTCATATCCGTAGATAGGATACCAACGTGCCATTTGTGGGGCTATTAAGGGAGAAATACATCAATATCCTACCAAAATAAGTGCGACTACTGGGTAGGTCCGTCGGTTGCGCTTGCAGACCGAGGCCGATCAATTTAAAGTGTAAACTAAGCATGCATATTTTGCAAACAACATAATTTTGCATATATAGGAGGCAATATGATCAAAGGGGCTTGCCTTGTTCCAGCGGAAGATCTTCCTCGGCGAAGACGGCTTCTGGATCGTCCACCGATTCAGGATCTAAACAAGCAGAAAAGATGATTACTGACACGCTGAAAAGAGGTAAAACACTAGGAAAGGAACATCGCGGTAGTTGGATGAAGGTTTATCGTAGACGGCTGAGTTAGGCTTGCGGACGGGGCAACAAGGCTCACCGGTTAGGAACTCTGGATGGCAGGCTCGGCGATGAGCGGCGGCGATGGAGCTCAGGGGCGGGGGGGGGGGCAGAAACGGCTCTAGGGCTGGGGAGGAGAAAGATGATGGCTTAGCTATGAAGCTGGTAATGGCGGTTTGGCAGAGACGGCTAGCTTGCAAAACAGAGGAAAGAGGAGGCATGGATATCCTTTTATAGCAGGCGTGCGAGGCAGGGACACGGCGGTGCAGGACGATAGAGAGGGAAAAAGGAGTCAGGATAAGCTGGCAAGGTGACACGACGTCAATGCAGAGATTGACCTAGGGATTAGGCGTGGCCGAGGGAGTTGGTATACACTGTAGCGACGATGAGACACTCAGGTCGTGGTAAGGACGGGTTGGAGGGATTTGCAGACAGAGCCTCTGACTATCCATTGGTCCAAGCGGGTTCTTGCGGTGCGGCGGTTATTGTCCGTTGGTCCGAGCGGGGTTGTGGGCAGGTGGAGGCCGGATCACGTCACCACTTCTGCAGTCAGCGTCCAACGGGAGGAGCGTTGAAAACATGGCTGCGGTGCAACTTGGTGAGGCGATGAGACAACACGTCCGTTAATAAGGCAAGGTGTCGTGAGCTTGACCGGATCGAGGCAGGTCGGGGTGGTAAGCCAAAACGGATTAACAGGGTAGTTGGTAATACAAGGGTTACTCGGCGGCAAGGGTGGCCGAGTGAACAAAGGTAAAGAGTAAGATTCAGGAACTGAGTAGTAATCTACTCGGCTACAAGGGGAAAAGAGTCAGCTGGCCAGGAACAAGAAAAACTGAGACACAGCTGAACGGGATTGGAGAGGAGTTCGCTTTAAGAAAACGAATTCCAACAGGGAAAAGAAAAACGGGTCATTATACATTGACACCCACAATCTTTTTTTTTTGCTGGGATAACCTAAGTAGGGCCATCCAAATGGTATTAAGATTGAGTAAAAAAGTTACAAGGAAAAATATCATCAACACAAAGCTGCCGAAGTTGGTCGTGCACCAGAAGCGCACGCCCAGAACCACACGCCAACCACACAAACAATTGCCCCTGAGAGGGGAGCCTAGCACCAAAACGGCCGCCGCTATGCGTGACCGATCGTCACCGGACCTACAACAACACCATCGGATAGAGTCTCCAAAAGCAACGCCTCCATGAAGGTTACGACGCCAAGTATACCGCCGTCGCCCGTCCAAGAACCTGGGCATGGATTTTCGCCAAGAGAGGGAGGAGGGAAGAACCTCGACAGTACTTCCAGAGCAGTTACAGCACCTGTAGATGTCACCATTAGGCTAAGCTTTTGCCTGGACCCCCCTCAATCCTATAGCCATGGTTTGTCGTCCACTATCTCAGTTACCACCATCCAAACATGACAGCACACGATCTTCACCACACCGGACCGATGCCCCTCCACCGACCGACTTCCAGTCCTGCCTCTGGCAAGACCGTCACTGCACCCTGCCACCAGCACCCTCTACCCCGCCTCCACTCCCCCTGAGCGCTGTCTCGGGCCCCCTCCACCTCGTTGCCCACCAGCCTCCTCTCCGGATCCAGCCAAGGAGAGCCCGAGACTAGACGGCACCGTCTCGAAAGCCCAAGTCTTCCCCTGCTATCCGGCCGCTGCTTCTACCCTACCTATGGAGCTTCCCATAGAGGAGGGGAGGAGCTCCACTACGAGGGAGAGTAGGCGACCCGCCGTCACCTCCATGCTGTCACTGCTCCTGACCACCACTGACCGCGGCCATCACGCCAGCGTCGACGCTGCGCGCGGCTCCGGGTGACGGCAGCTGGGCAAGTGGGGAGCCCGCCTCCGACCAAGCCGTCGTCGTTGCAAGCTTCGCACGCCGCCGCCGCCATCCCTCCACGCCGCTGCCACACTGCCACAGCCCCACCAGATCCACAAGCTGCCGCCGCTTCCCTGCGTGCGACCTCACCAGATCCGCGGCGCCGCAGCTTTCCTCCGCGCGTGACTTCTCTGTGACGCCGCCCTAGCTTCGCCGCCGCTCTCCCCTGGCCGTCGCAGAAACCCGTGCGCCGCCCCTTGCTACCGCGCCAGATCCGAGCACCCAGGCTTCAGCCCCGCCGCCACCGTCCTAGCTTGCCGCACGGTTTCCGCCGGCTCGCTCTGGCGGCGGCGAGGCGAAGGAGGATGAGGGCCGCCGGCGGCGGCTAGGCTTTTGGTACCCCGAGCCGCCCGCGCGGGAGCGACGCGAGAGGAACAGAACAACAATCTAACTCAGCATATCAGAGTGAATCATACTTTGACATGTTACATGTCAGGAACAAGTATCTGAACAATACCAGATGCCACCTGACCAAGTTGTGTGATGTTTGGAACTGTGGGTTCATTGGTTTAGCCGACTGGATCCTCTTGAATGGTTCATTGTGTTGCTAGGAAGTCGGTGACAATTTCCTGTTCCTGATCAACATGACAGCAGCAGATGAATCAGCTCTGAATATTTGAAACTAGCAGGTCAAAACGATGAAAAGAACTGTGCCAGCAGTAGCCCCATGGAACCTGACTTTGGACATTTCTACTCAAAAGTATGGAGTTGGACAGACATGAGGTCCAATTTCAGATATGAAACTGAACATTGCACGGTGATCACATACAGCAGACTGCTGAACAAGCAAACAAGCTTCAAGTACATGCCTTTGTTGAAATTAGGCCTATATTTCTGAATACATAGCCCTTTGGAGCTGAATCATAAATCTTGTTTCCTATATGGAGTATAAAGCACGGCCACCCTGAACAAAACCGCAATATAAGCTATACGGTATCCTTTCCATTTCCTGTTGCAGTAAGTTTCTGAGAAACTAAATGAGCTGAGCAAAGCCATGGACATGGCAATTGTAAATTTCTGCTCTACAAAATCTCTTTTCTACTTATAGCAGAAAAATGGATTTGAGAAGTACAAGATCCCCAACCAGTGCTTTTCTCGACTTTGAGAAGTGCCCAAGGTGATGGGGCCTGTTATATCTATATTGCTCCTTAATACTCTACATGCCCTAGAGCTCAGTAGATCAAATAAAAGAGCTCATAGCATCATATGTTACAGTGTTCGTCGGGTTATCTGTACATTGATGAAGCTGCGAGACTTTGTATTCTCCACCCTGACAAGTTTCTGAAAGAGGAGGGATGGCATATGACCCTAGCACTCCTTGAATGATAATTTTGTAGGTTGCTTCGGTGAAGTGCAGACCATCCCATGAAGTGTACTTCGATGGGTCAGAGCAGACCACAGACCCAGGGTGTCCACACAATATTGATGGAGAACAATTGTATGGAGCATCACTTCCACAACACGAGTTCAGTGGGACAGTGAAGCCTGCAATAGCATTTGTTAGCATGATTGGTCCCATTTGTGAATAACAACAAAAAAAAAGTTTATATAGAATACATAGTTTCTTGTGTTCTGTTTCTGCTCTACTTTTCTTCCATCTGACTGTTAAAGGTGGTCAGGTTGAGAGGGAAAAAAACTAGTTAGTTGACCTGTATCAAATGCTGAGCCTCCTCTGCAGTCATATGAACTAAAATGTTGGAATGCAGATTATTGGACTGCTGTGGATGTAACTAGTGAACCATACGTCGAAAACATTGGCTTCTGTATGTGTTACATGGATAAGTCAAACAGCTTCAGACTCTGATTTTGAGTAATTGCTAGTTATTAACACTTCAGATGATTAAAAACTACCTCAACCATGTTTAAGAATGTCTATGCATATGAAGAGAAGTGAAAGGTTAGTTTAGATCCCTGCTAGTGGGCTGCAGACTGTGCTGCATCATCAAGCACAGGCAAAGAACACCTATTTCCACCATCATCCGTCAGATATGATGTAAGATCATATAGTGTTACTAATAAAAAAAATCAGAAAACAAGAATATACTACTTCACAAACCATTAGTTAGTGTCCTTTGCTAATCCATCACCCACTGCCTAAAGTTAACAAAGTGCTCCATCTGTCACCAAAACATGTCTTTGTGGACATGAGACAACTTTTAAAACTTTGATAATCAATATGAATACATAAAATTCCCTATGAGTACATGCTACCCATTTTAACAGTTCTAATGAAATTCAGAAGACTAAACTTTGATCAGCACATGGACTCATTAAGTTTATAAAGGCTCATCAGATTCAGTAAGGTTTGTACATCATTGAGGGCCAACACAGGCTATACCCAGTCAATAACAATAGGTATATAAGTTATATACTATCAGATCCATCTTGCCTATAACCAACAGAGCTTTCCTAATCGAAGTCCATTCATGAAGTGAACATAATGCATGCCAGCTATGCTTGGAAGTTTTGAAGGCTCATGTAAATCGACAAAGGTATGCTTGACCTATAACAGATCTCATATATCCTTATCACTTTATAACATACTCTGTCTGTTCTTAAAAATTTTTACTTGGAAGGCGAAACTCACCAAACTGGAGTGGGGCACGAAATATGTTCAATGCAGCACCATAATAATCAGCATAAATGATGGATACATCAGGGTGAAGATCCCTGAGCTTCTCCAGATCCTCCTGAAGCAACCAATTATGGTATTCGGTGAATTCATTTAACCACTTAATGCACCCTGTTTTCTCATCATAGTAGTCTTCCTTTTGGCTTGGAAAGATTGAGAGATACAATGGGACGCAGCCTATTGGAAAGTTTCCTGGAACAACTAGTTTCTTTGCTCCAAGGTTTATAAGCTCCTGAAAAATTGTATACAATGAACACAGCCACATACAAATTCACCAAAGCACATAAATGAAAAGGCAAGTGATATGCATACCGTGATAGCTGAGGTTATGGTACCAACAACTTTAGGAACAAGCTCATGTAGCTCATCGAGAGATTTCCCCCTGACAATCAGATGGTTGTAATCATTTCCGCCTACCTCTCCCATGAGGAAAAGCGACTTGGACATTATATCACTGAGCTCTGCACAGAGATAGACAATAATTTAACGGATATGTAGTTTGAGATTTAAGTGGAAAATCCATTCATCATGTTTGAGAATAAAACTAAGCTGGTAACCTCGGAAAAATGAAACAGCACAGGTATTTTGGTATCGACTTGTGAGGAGGAATCGAAAGATGTCTCTTGTATGTTATTGTAAGGTGGTTCATTCATAATATTTTTTTATGCACGATATCAAGATGTTCAGAAAGTAGATTTTTTTATTGGCTTTTGAGCTCCACTTGTGTACTTCATCATTATTTTTTTTTTGGAAGTATGGAATTCGCTTTTATGTCTTAATCATGCATGTAATTCAGTTCCACTCTAGAACAGTTAGACGAGACAATTTTGCTTTGACAACCCAGTAAATATTTTCTAACAAGGTGCTTGTTGGTTAAAATATGTCAGACCAGCCTGCTGGTTAAAACATGGTTCCACAAATATCCTACAATATCTGCACAGCAAGCTATCTCATCACATAAGGACACCAAATGGTTTCACCTTATCAGAAATCAGAAGGCTCCAAGTAGCAGTTTTGCAGTGCCATTTAACAAGTGAACTTTAGCTTTCAAATCAACTAAAAACAAAGTGCTTGCTTGCAAGTTGCAAACAGGGCAAGGCGCCACTCTACTAAATGCAGAAATTTGCTCTTAATGAACCACCATTCTGGCCAGTAGGTGGCCAGCTCATCTGCACGGTTTTCAGCATGTTTGGCCACTATTTACTGTATCCATTGGCATGCTGTGATGCCACGTTCACATGTTTCGTTGGCATTTACTAACACAGGTAACGGCTCATGCACCAAACAGTGCATCCGACACAGCACAAACAAAGAACTCAGGAAGGTGACGTACCGGACTCTGACGAGGAGATGGTCGGGAGTAGCTTCTTGAACCACTGCATTTGCTCATCAAGGGAGTGCGGCGTCCACGTAGGCTCCACGCCGCGGTCCCGGAAGAAGGATCCATTGAGGGCGGTGGCCCCGCCGACTGCAAAGTTTGCGCCGTGCCGGAAGTCGCCGCCGCCCAGGTACGGCGGCACGAACGGCAGACCGAATGCTTCCGCTGGCCATGAAAGGAATGTTAGTGCACGTCAATGACAAGAAACTAGTGACGCAAAAAATGCAAGAAGCAACCTAAAGAACAAAGACTATTAGTATGGACATAAAATTTGGAAGACTGCAATAAAAGTGTTGACCACGTGAGTGATGTGAATGCTGATTCAGTGGTGGTTGGAGCTACCAATTTGTGTGTTTGTTCAAGGAGACGATGCCATCATGGTGTGTTGGTTTGGGGAAACTGGTGAAGGTAAGCAGCTTTTGCGGATACACCCGGTACAAGGTGGGTATTTTGCAGCGAATTTGCTACTAGTTCACATCTCTGAACTACATGCGCATTTCAAATTGTACTGATCAGCGAGGCAAACTGATAAATTTCCAACCTCTGTAAATTTGTACCTTGTTCTTGTTCAAGGCAGGCACACAAAGCAATAGAATTTATCATACTATATCATCGCCCATACTGCTTTTGCCGGCTCATAAAAAGAAACGATGATGAGTTTATTCCTTGAAGAAAAATCAAACGCGTGGAGTATTCATCAAGGAGAGAAACCAAGAAACTAAAGTAATAAATCTAAATACGCAGGCACTGCTAATCTTTGGGTAAATTGAAGCATCGATTGATCCATTTACCACCAAAACGTAGGAGATTTTACCAGTGGAGGGACCCGACACCAACAGAATAAACACACAGTGAAGCGGAGGGTCCCGGATGGCAGGATGAGGAAGAAGCGAGGAGGATAAAAGCGAAGAGAGAAAAAAAAAGAAAAAGAAAATGGAGAGGAAGAGGAGGTGAGGGGGGATGGATACCGAAGAAGTCGAGGAGGTTGCGGCCGTCGGAGTAGCGGCCGGAGGGGCGGCCGAAGAAGGTCTGGCCGTAGGGGAGGCTGCGGGCGGGGTCCGGGAAGTCCTCCGGCACGGAGAGCAGGAAGTTGCCGGTGTCCGTCAGCGAGTCCCCGAAGCTGAATATCCTCTCGAAGCACACCCCCACCCCTCCCTCCCCACTCCCCGCCGCCGCCACGCCGACCACCAGCACCGCGACGACCGCCACGCCGACGACGACGATCCGCGCGTCCCCGGCGAATGCCATCGCCACCCAGAGTCACCAAACCGAGCACCACGATCCACGGAAGAAGAAGAATACGACGGCGGCGGCGGCGGCGGCGGCGACGGTGGGGTGGTTGCTTTCTCTCTCTAGAGGAGGAGGAGGGGGGTGGCCGCCGTTGACATGGGAGACAGCGAGGAGGAGAGAGAAGGGAGGTGGTCGCGGTTTTAAAGGGGATCCGGACGACTCGCTTTGCTCCGTCGACTGGGAAACGTTCATCCTTCTCTCTCTCTAAACTCCGGGCCTTTTTTTTTTTTGGCTTTCGGGAGGCCCCACCTGGCAGGCGTGGCCTTTGCCCCCCGCGGTTGTGTTGTGTGGCGGTCGGCGGTTGGGCGGGCGTTTGATAGCGATTTTCCGGCGTGTTTGCGCGTCGTTTTACGGTGATGCCGCCTCCGGCGCGCGCGTGCGGCTCGGCGAGAACACGTCAGGTTGTTCCGGGTGTTGTGTTGTGTCCCTCCCAAGGTTTTTCCAAGTAGGCAGGTCCAAGACCAAGGGAGAGTGGGGATTGTGGTGGGACGCGGCTCGGCGAGCGTCACACGAGATACGACGGCGGCTTGCCTGCTTTGTCTGGTCTCGGTCCCGGGTCCAATCCCACAGGACGGGACGGGGCGGCCCGGCCAGCGTTAATTCGGTGCTCCGCCTCCTCCCCATTTGATGAATTTTTTTGATTTTTAGATTTATTTATTAAAAGATTTGCAAAAATAGATTTTTTTTCAAAAAATTACAAAAATAGACTCCCGCCGCCCTCTGGGAGGGCGATTTTTAAAAATCGCCCTCCCAGAGGGCGATTTTATGACGTGGCTGACGGCCGTTGGCCCCCCCCCCCCCCCCCGCCGACGGCCGTCAGCCATTTTGCAGGCGGCCCCCGGCCTCCCAAAAACCGCCCTCTGAGAGGGCGGCAAGGGGGCCGCCTGCAAAATGCGTCCGGGGGCCGGCCATTTTACAGGCGGCCCCCTTGCCGCCCTCTGGGAGGGCGGTTTTTGGCTTGCCGCCCAACTAGAGGGCGGTATTTAGCGTTAATATAGTCCAGACCATCCGGACCCTATCCGGACAGTCCGGACCAATATTCCGAAAAAAAAGAAAAAAATTGATTTAAAAAAATTAATTTTCGAAATCAATTTTTATGTGACTACCGGCTGCCGTCACTATTTCCTAGGCGCATACTGTCGCCGCTCCCTGGCCGTGCCATCCTCACACAGTAGTTGTATCGTTAGTTGGATATCAATAGGTTTGTATGATAGTTAATGTGTGTTTAGTTGTTACCGCTCGGAATGTACTTTCGTCGTGAAGTTGACACTCGAAAATTCATATTTTTTATCAGATTCGTCAGAAACGTAGATCGTGAGGAATACGTCGTTTGATCGATGAGCGTAAACGAAGTAAAGTGGTTTCATCAGGAAACGTAGAATTAATAAAACGTTATATACAACAGACAAACTATTACAGACACAAAGTACTACGGGCCCGGACCGTAACCTCTAGGCCTCTTCGACTTCCTACCCTGCGCTCGCACCTGTCCCTGGGAGTACGTCAACCGGTCTGGTGGTACAGCACGGCCAGCGCGGGTCGTCTGCACGGGTGTGGCAACTGGTGGGTCCTGTGTCTGTGGTGGCGGAGCTCCTTCGAGCTGCGAGGCAGCTAGTATCTCATGGATCTCCTCGCCCTCGTCCTCGTCCTCTAAATCGTCCCCCTCGAAAGAACCCGGTGCCCAACCGCTGCCGCGTGCGCCCTGCGTGGAGGAGCCAGCGCCAGCAAACATCGATGGCGCTGTAGAGTGGAACAATGTACACCAAATTATTGATTATTAATCGAAATTTTGCAAGAGAAAAGTAAACTTTGATATAACCTGAAGGACCTTCTGTGGTGGCACCGGGGGCACTTGTCATGCCCAGCTGCACGTGTGGTTGTGTGTGGTACACTCCATGCGTCGACGTGCTAGCTCCAGAGGGATGTAGGTACGGTGTAGCGAAGGCTGCAGGGAAGCATATTGATGTACAACGGTGCATGTCATACAAGGAAACATATTATGAACGGAAGGTTAGTAGAATTTACCTCTGGAGGGGCCAGATGGCTGACTGGAACCCTGTGGGCGCACTCCTGCTCCTCGTCCTGTTCCTGCTGGCCGTGGCTGCTGCTGCTGGGGTATATAGACGGGAGGTACCGCGTCAGCCGCGCGACAAGTGAGCGCACGAAGCACTGTGTGCAACGCCTGACGAATCCTCCCGAAGGTCGTCCTCTGCTCGTCCGCAGTCAGCACGATCCCAGTGTCCAACCGTCCGAACGCCGCGTTGACATCACCCTGAATCTGTCGCGCTGCGTCGGCCTATTACAAATGTGACTTGATTATGTGTTACAAATGCGCTGCGTCAAGAGCTTGTGGAGCCTCATCCCCTCCAATGGTAGCCTTCCTGGACTGCTCATCTGTTTGTTTAGAGGTCAGCTCATCCAACCTCCTCCAAAGCTCATTGAACTTCTTCTCTTGATTCTGGGCGCAAAGCCTCTTGAAAAGATCCATAAGGTGCTTATTTCTAAACTGTCTGTAGAAATTAGCACCCATATGACGCATGCACCATCTGCTTTGAACATCAGACCACCTTGGTGGGTATCCCTTCTCAACACTTCCATCTCTCAGTTCCTCAATTGCACGCAGCAAGCCAGAGTTACGGTCATGTATGAGGCATACATCTGGTCTCATCCGTACAACTGCTGTCTTAACCCTTTCTAGGAACCAATACCAGCTATCAGTGTTCTCACTCTCAATAAAAGCGAAAGCCACCGGTAGAACTTGGTTATTTCCATCAACTCCAATTGCTGTTAATAGCTGTCCTCTATATTTTCCAGTCAGAAATGTCCCATCGATGCAGAGGATAGGACGACAATGGATAAATGCCTGAATGCAAGCACCTAGTGCAAAGAATACACGTTGCAACACGTTTTTATTACCATGGTCAATTGATGGAAAGGCTTTCAGGTCATAGCACGTCTCCGGATTCCTCTGAAGAATACAGCCTAAGAGACGAGGCAAATTATCATAAGATGCTTCAAATGTGACAAACCTCATCTCTACAACCTTCTGTTTTGCCCTCCAAGCCTTATCATAGCTAATTGTATATTTGAATTTCTCTTCAATATGCCTAACAATTGACCTTGGTTCATACCCCAGGTTGTTGACAATATGAGAGTACATCTCTGTTGCAACAAATGCAGAGTCATGTTTCTATGATATTTTTCAACACCTGTCAAGTAACATGAATGCTCCGTCACGATTGAAACTTGCCAATAATCTTTCCATATACCCTTGAATGCGTGCACCCGCCATGGACACCCATCCTTCATGCACTTCACTTCATACACTGATTTGTTTGACTTCACGACCGAGAACTCCCTCTGAAGTGACACCGCACATTGTTTGACTGCCTCCTTTAAATCTTCTACATATGCGTACTTAGCCCCCTGAATGACCTCATTCTGCTTGTACTCCCACGGCACATGATGCCGCTCGGAGATAGTAAGCGCAGAGAAGTCCTCGTTGCTCCATTCTGCAGGCATCACGTTGTCCTCATCAGACGAGTCATCATACTCTGCATGCTCATTTTCAGAATCTTCTCTAGCCATTTCTTGGACGATCGTGTCGATATGTTCTCCCTCATCTGCCACACCTGTTGCCTGTCTATCTTCTTCATTCCCTCCTTCATTCCCTCCTTCATTTTCTTCTATTGTTTCACTATCACCTCCCGCCGTACTTGGACCCTCATCATCTTGTACGGGCATTGCACCAGCGTTGTTATCTTTCTCATATATGGACACAAGTATGCCCAGTGGCCAGCCACGTTGAAATGCATTCTCCACATACCATCTCCAAGTGGCAGTGCAATCCACTGGCATCAGTTCCCAAAAAAAACCTTCAACTACACGACTGACTACTACATACAAGGTTATTCCGCTGAGCTGAGGGTCCAGTCGAAACCCTCGCATCAGCCAGTTGTATACTGATCCAAAACTTCTCTCAGCTGGCCTATCAATACCCTTAGCCGTTGAACTAAACTCCGACAGATCTACACCGTCTGGACCATATCTCACATTCCCTTGCCCGTGAAATAACTGAAATATCACCTTATTTAACATATCTGTTGATGAAAAATACAGTTAAACTAGGTACCAACATCCTCCTAACATCTAAAACCGTGTATTCCAGATTTTACAAGTAACATCTGTACAAAAAATAAGTCATCTAACAGATTAACTAAAAACTACAGATCTATATAGTACTATACACGTAACTAGTACATTACTACATTAATTCTTACATACAAATAGAAATTGCAAAGGAACAATGGATTTTACCTGCAGGCAAATCAGCAAACGGGCAGAGCTTCGCTGCTTTCGCCCTCTCAGCTCTCTCCTGTTTTTTTTTCTAATTTGAGTGAATTTTATGACTTTTTTGAGTCTGGGAGGGGGGTTTTATACCCGGGGGATAAAAACCGCCCTCCCATAGGGCGGCAAGGGGGGCGCCTGCAAAAAACCACCCTGCAAATGGGCGACTTTGCAGGCGGCCCCCGGGAGCCAAAAACCGCCCTTTCAGAGGGCGGTGGAGACCGGGGGGCCGCCTGCAAAATGGCTGATGGCCGTCGGCGGGGGGGCCAACGGCCGTCAGCCACGTCATAAAATCGCCCTCTGGGAGGGCGATTTTTAAAAATCGCCCTCCCAGAGGGCGGCGGGAGTCTATTTTTGTAATTTTTTGAAACAAAAATCTATTTTTGCAAATCTTTTAATAAATAAATCTAAAAATCAAAAAAATTCCCCATTTGATAGCATCTTTGTCCAATGCGAAGTCCCTTTTTTTTTTTTTGCTAAACAGTCTCTATGTCCTATAATATAAGAAATTATATTTTTTTTAAAAAGAAAGTAGCAAAGAGTAGATCATGATATAATAGACGATAGTTATGACAAATAAACTAGTACAAAAGTTAATAGTTAAAAAATAAACTAGTATAAAAATTAGTATGTGAAAAAATAAAGTATGTCTCGAGATACCAAAATTCATTATATTTTGGGACAATCTAGAAAGGCTAAATCCGTTATATTATAGAACAAAGGGAGTAAACTACATCTAAATACGTATGTATACCGTGTACACCACTCTTACATATATATAGAGTAGCGGATCCAACTCAAAGAAAAAGAGAGCCTTATTGCCTTTCTTTCTTTAGCCCTTACTCTTCTCTCTCCTTGTTTTTTTATGGATAGACCCTCACCATCCACTAGATCCGTTCCTGCATGTACATATGTTTAAACATTTCAAGAGCACGGATACATATATATAATTTAACACATGTAGTTCTCAAATATAAGTGGTCACATGTGTTTAACCTATAATTTTGAACTTAGTGTGAATGAATGCACTACCACATTTTCTTAGTTTTTTTACTGTGCACTTACAATCTAACCAATGCAACAAAAAAGAAGATCACTATCAGAGCGGACACGAAGAAGACTGAGTGTCATACGACTATACGAGCCAGGAGACAAAATTTCACTGTCTTAACTTCTCTGATTCTTTACATCACTTTGTCCCAATATCATACACGGCACCTACTACACTCATCTGTTCCAAAACTGGTCAAAATAATTTGACAATTACGCCCGGGCAATCAAATCGCATACTTATCTTTAGAGTATTAATCCTCCTTACTTTTTATTTGTCAGCGTTCGGTATGAGTGAATCCCTCCAGATAGGGAACGAACGGTGACGAGTGCGATGGATTAAATTGGGTCCCTGCTGGTCTAATTAATTTTGTGCTGTGCTCTGAGATGAACGGGACACAGTACTCGAGCCAATCTACAGTGTCACTACCGTCAATCTTAGATCCGGTTTGAAACATATTATTAAGCTGATTAGCAATATAGATTATTTAAGTTGATTATATGGATAAATTAAATACTTCAAAAATAAATCTAACAAATAATTTAAAATAAATGGTTTAAGAAATACAGTTTAAACAATATAATAGAAGAAAGTTTTTTAAAAATACTTTTTAAGAATAGAGTAAATAATCCGTTTTAATAATTTAGTAAAAACAATACTCACATAATGGATTGATCTCGGGGCTTACATATAAGCATACCCAACTAGCAAGAATTGTGCTCCCTCTATTTTTTGCACTGTTGGATTACAGTCTGTCTATGTTTTTTTACAGAAAAGATTCCAACTATATAATGGATATGAATTTGACTTTTCCGGCTCGTGAAGCATACTACTGCTACTTTTGAGAGCTGTCATAGTTTTTCATTCTGATATTTTCAGTATTACCTATTTGAATGCATGAACTTTTCCCCGTTCTACTAAAATTTGAATTTCTTTTGTGTTAAACCATTTGTACACATTATATCTGTGTATATATGGTAGCTCTGCAATATAGGCATGTGCGTATTGGACTGATTAGGAAAGCATCTTGAACAAATTGCTCTGTCACGTCGCAAATAAATGTTGTTTACATCGACACACGCACTTCTAAATACATTTTTACCACCGATTTTGTACTGTAAAATATTTTAAAACCTACTAAAACTATACAATTAAGAAAATTATTTTTGAGACAAATATATAAATATTATTATCATGTACTATCACTCCAAATATACAAGATATTGATTCTCGAAATTTCAAATTTTCATAACATGATTATGCAATATGACGAGTATTTGTGACTAATGGAGGCATCACGGAACAGGCAAATAAAGTACTAGTACTCGTAATAAGGGAAAAAGGTAGAAGTACTCTGCTTTATAGTCTAATTCCTTGAGTCGTTTGTCAAAAGATTAGAAAAAAGGGCATCATGCCTTGCCGAAGCATGACGTGATCCAGCAAAGAGAATCATCATATGATCACTTCCGTAAAGATGCAAAAACAGCTAGCCTGACGGACAATACGAACAAACTTGGACTAGGTTTCAACGTTATGGCGATAATATATTGCGCCTCATGTTTCTTGTGAGAAAAATAAAAATAAAAATTGTTTCTCATGTTTTCTTCAATTTTGGAACCCCACCTAAGGGTTGAGCCAGAGTTTTTGAGGTACTCCTCTGTTCCAAAAAATTACAATTCTAATGGTAATAGTCTTTTAGTCCATGCCCACTATGGAAAAGTCAATTAACGACGTAAGTGCATGTATGTACTTTGAGGTTTGTACATATGCCCTAGATTTTAATAAAGTATAATATTGTACTCATCTTTTCAGTATACCACAAATCTCCATAAAACATCCAATGTCTTAACATGTAGTTGTACATACACTTGCGTTGCAAAAAAAATTTTCCCATCTATTGTAGTATTTCTATTTTAAATTAAGGCTGCGTTTGATTCAACTGATCAAGCTGAGCTTAATCCGGTACGCAAAACGAGACAAAACATTAGTGCACAGTTAATTAAGTTTTAATTATTGTAAACTTAAAAAATAGATTTATTTATTTTTTAAAACAACTTCTATATAGAAAATTTTTATACGAAATATACCGTTTAGCAGTTTGAAAAGCGTGCTAACGAAAATCGAGAGAGTAGCTCAGTCCATCCGTTGAAAGAAATGCACCCTAAGCTAGTGTTCTTTAGTGCTTATTGGGTGACTTAAATAAGCCGCACGTAAAACGAGAAACATCATTAGCGTATGATTAATTAAGTATTTACTATTAAAAACTTAAAAAATGGATCTATTTGCTTTTTTAAGTCACTTTCATATAGAAAATTTTTACAAAAAACGTACCGTTTATCGTTTTGGGAAGCGTGCGCGCGGAAAACGAAAAAAATAAGCTGCTGGCTTCAGCTCTGCCGAACACTGCCTAAGTCAGTTAATCACAATTCAAAAAGATCTATAAATTCTAGATGCGAACATATTCATCGTCTTCATCGGTAAAGGAAAACATAACTTAGAAAGCGTTCAGCAGAGTGTTTTGGCTTGAGCTGATGATGGCTCGAAAAACGAAGCAAATTATTAACATGTTATTAATACAAATTTGAAAAAACAGATCTATTTAATTTTTAAATATATTTTTATATAGAAAATTTTGGTAGGAAACGTATTATTTAATAGTTGGGAAAGCGTCTAGATTAAGCCAAGTTCGCCCATGCCACCCAGAAAGCCAGCAACTGACAGGGCGCGGATAGTGGCACGATCATCGCCACCGTGCATGCAGTGCGCCACACGCTGTGCTCCGCGACGCGCTTCCTGTGCATGCCGCATTTCGGCCCGAACAGCACGGTGCGCCTACGGTGGATGGCGAGGAGGAGGAGAGCCAGGGGGGCCACTACTTGGAATCTCTACCTCCCAATGTTGTGGGGCAACTGCTCATCGATCGAGATGGGTGGAGAGTCGACCGGAGACGCGTCTGCTGCTAAGCTGTTTTGCCTCTTTGGCGTCCACGCACGAGAGTGGACGGTGATGGTGATGATACACTGATACGCATGCACACGAGAAGAGACGAGACGAGATCGGCTTGGACTTTGAGAATATGCGTGGCCGGACCACGGAGAGGCCGCCACTCCGGTCGCCGTCGGCGAACAGGACGAGGTTGCGCCGTGCGGCGACGACGACGAAAACGAGACGCACGGGCGGGCGGAAGTATCCCCTTCCGTAGCGTTACCCGTCCGAGCGGGGCATCCACCGCACCCACCGCCACCGGGGGATGTGGGATATTGGGATGGTGTTTCTGCCGTTGTCCGCCTCCACCCCCTACCGAGGCCACCATGCGACGGTGTGTGATCGCGAGAATATCCTTGTGATCGTAGCGTGTCAGTCAGCGACTACTCAGCGCCCCAACGGTCATAGCTAGCTCCTCCGCGAATTGGTTCATGACAAACGTGACAGTATATATTTTCCTGTGACTAAATTTTTATTTATAAGGTATTCTCTGCATCTAATAATATAGAGATGTTTGGAGTTTCTTTTAAGAGATTAAGGTTGATGTAAAAGAGAGTTGTGATTGATTAAGATGGAAAAGTAGGTAGGATAATTAAAGAGAAAATTGAAAAACCTCCATAAATGCCACCTGAGTTTGGGAGTAAGTTGTTGCAGATACCCTTTTTAATTTAGCATGGTTCAGGACTTCCTCCGTACCATTGTTCGCGCATTCTTATGGCTCCTTGTATGTGCTATATAACCACCGTTCCACTGCAACTTTGGTGCAAATCTATCTCCTTTCTTAGTGACACAATATCATACCGATCTTGTCTTCCCTACCTTAAAATCTGTGAAACAAACTAGTTATCATCGGACCACATGAGACAGACACAACTACTCACCTTCTAATGACCTCGATGTCTAAGAGCGAAGACTCGTGACCACCATCGCCCAACGTTGTGCTGCACCACGAGTGAGTATGCCACGGCCATGTCTTCAAGCCTAGCCATCATGAGCGACAACCCTAGCTCCTCTCGGTATATTGGTATTTCTAGAAGCGCAAATATAAGTCTATAGCCATGAGAATGCACGAGCAACGACAATTGAGGAGGTCTCAAACCAAGGTAAATTAGGAGGAATGTATTTGCAACAAATTATCTTATAGAGGGAATCTTAAACTAAGGATGACATTTGGAAGGTTTTGTAATTTTTCTATAATTAAATAAGGGATAATTGTGATTGGTTGAGATAATAAAGTAGATGAAAATATCCTTATATTCTTGAACAAATTTTAAATTCAAAATGTCATTATATTTCTAAAACAGAGGGACTTATATTTCTACTATATTTCAATGTACTAGTAACATACTGTAGAGCTTCCCCATCTATATCCAATCAAGAATAGAAGCAAAGTCAAATAAAGCAGGTGATGCAGGTAAATATGACCACCATGTATTTGTACGCACCTATTTCCTCCGTCCCAATTCAACTTCTAGCTACGAATACCAATCAAAAAAATCTTCTTCTAGCTACAAAACTGAATATATATGTCCAGATTTATAGTCAAAAGTTGGATTTTTTAGAATGAAAAGAGTAAGCCTTATTTAGAGAGCCTCTGACATCTGTACAATCTTTGAATCTCCCAAATTGTCCAAATTATCCCCAACTCTCTCAAGTCTCAAAGCATACAGATTATCCCTTCAGGTTGTGAAACTCCAACTCGTCGAGATTCTTCTTAGAATGTCCATATCTCCAAACACCGTCTCTCCAGAAGGCATATGATTGTTTGGAAAACGCAAGAACTTTATTAAATCTTTTTTTAGCTATTTTTCTCTACTTATAAGAATTAAACCATTTCGTACTGCAATAACCCATGAGATTCTTGTTCCCTAGAGTCCACGAGCCGCGTTGCACATCATGCACACGCTGACACGCACCGAGCTTCAATTCATCTCTGAACCTCAACCTCTTGTTCCTTACCGGATAGCTCTTTCCGGGCTAGAAAGATGCAAATGTTCCTCAGTGCACCATTTTCCTGAAGAAGGGGGAAAAAAGTCCGAATGCCACAAGCAGAAGATCCGCCTGACATGACGCCATGAAAACAGCAACAAAAAAAGATAAGACTTTGGGATCACAGAAGCTGATCTTTCTTTTCTTCTCAATTATGGGGGTTCCTTTCAAGCCTTGGACAGTGAAGGGTGCAGTCCATTTGTTCTCTTCAGCTAGCGACAGGAACTTGGCCACCTCATGGAGGTAGGAGAGCTTGTCTCCTACTACGTACCTACCAATGGCGATGCTCCTTGACATATCTTGCAAGGAATTGAAAATGCTGGCCGGTTCCCTTTCCTCTAGCTTAGTTTATGGGGTTCACAGGGCAAGTAGATGGGAAAAAAAGAAGAAGAGAAGAGGAGCTTTCTGCAACTGCAAACCACATGCCAGTCTTTTCGGTTGAGATCAGGTGTACTTATTTAAACGGCATGGCCCTTGCTGCATAGTTATAATACTTAGGACAGAAAAAACTATGGCAGTTTGGGGAGATGCTGAGATATGCACATTTGGCAGGTGCCAAACATAGTTGACTAACAGTTCTTGTGAGGTTATATCCAATGATCATTGTGGTTGCTTGCAAAGATAGGGCAGCTTGCAGCAATATCATACAAGATGTGGGGGAAATTAGGAGGTTAAAATGAACAATCAAAGCATAAGTTTTTGTGTCGTTAGCTGTAAGGTCAACTGCTTAATTGCACTATACAGATTCCTACTACCCAACTTAATAAACTGTCTATGATTGAACAAGTCAAAGCATGTGCCGAAATAGATCGGCGTGTACATATTGGTGCCCTTTATACACGCACGGTTTTCTGCACATCCAGAAAAGGATGAAATCATCAAAATATAAATCAGGCATAAAGAATAACATGTGCGTTAAAAATTGCCTTTGCTGAGCTGAACGCGATTTGTTTGCAATGACAAAGACCAACATGAAAGCTAAAATGTGCTTAAAACCCTTTCCAAAGTTCTTAGCGTAGATTATCGCTACAGAACATCCACGGTTGTTTAACATATAAGAAAAAGCATCTCTCGCCATTCTCATACTGTCATACATACTTTGAAAGTTGCATAAAGTTTACAGATTAGAAGGCTGATGTGACTTTTCCTGTGATAATGCTGAAACTTGTCTCAAATGGCTGTCAAATGAAAAAAAAACAGTAACAGGTTGATATAATAATCTCTATGTTTATTTACCCAAGGTTTATGGCATAATTCAGACATGCAAAGAATTGCATTGCATCTTTCATACACAACAGTGAGTTTGTACGTCATAGGCAGCAATGTTCAAAGGACCGGCTGCCCAACAAACAATTACTGTCTATCCCTAAAAGTTCAACTTATTTCAAAACTTGAGATCATGACAATAAAAGTTTTAGTGGTCGTTGGACGACTGTAGAGAATTAACTTTTTCTGTCATCCCGCCAGTTATTATTATTATATATCTATTTCAGGAATGGGGCCCTCAAGGATTCACATTAGACACAGACTTAAGTGGCCAAAAATTTGCTACATCACAGACATTCTTTTTTTCTTATGTGAATGGGAGTAGCCGTGAGCAGGGTTTACCTTCCCCATGGGAGATCAAATCCCAATACCTGGCAAGATGACTGGTTTTCGTGAAAATCGATAAATTTCAGCTAAAACCAGACGAATTTGAAAACCAAATTTGTATTCAAATGTTCAGGTTTTATCGATTTTTCAAGGGAAATCGACTGGCTTTATCAATTTTTCGGTTGAAATTGCCAAAATTCCAAACGGGAACAGTGTTGTGCGGGATGATTGAAATTTCACTAGGTTTTACTAGGAAATCAATCGGTTTGGTCGAGAAACTGGCGATTTTTTTTGTTTACTAAAAATTGAAAAATAGTTGAGAAACCTTGAAAAATTATGGAAAAATAGTAAGGGGCGAGGAAAAGTCTGCAAAAAATTGTGTAAATATGTAGGAAATGTGAATAACCTATTAAAAAAATTTGGCATGCAACCTTTCCTATAATTTTGATAACCTCACAACATGCAACATAGTGTATTCATGATTTATCATTCACAATTTAATATGAATCACCAATCATATGATAAATATATGACGCCCATCAACATTTAAACCACATAGTCCACAACTATGTCCATCACCATAATAATAAAGTCCATTACATAGTTCAAAGTCCAGTACATAAAGTTCAATAGTTTAAAAGTCCAATACATAGTTCTATATTTTTTTCCTTTCTTTCATCCTTTTGCAGTCCAAAAACAACACGAATATTAAATGTTTTTTGAAAATTTTTTACACCATTAGGTTCTACAAATCTCATAGTATTTATAGGGTTTTTTTTATTATTTTTCCTCAATTCAAATTTGAGTTTAGTGAATTACTTTGAATTTTCCGTTGGAAACATATACCATTCCGCATTGGGAAATCCGAAATCCGCGAAAGCCGGTCTGGTTTCCACCGGGAATGTAAACCCTGGCCATGAGACAGTGCAGTTTCATTTCATCAACTAGAAGACTGTTGATTCGGTAAGAGTGAACGATAACCATTCTTGTCCTCACAGCCACATGATCTGGGGCCCAAAACAATTAATGGGGCTGATCCTTCTCAAATCAAATACCGAACTCGCGTTTAAGGTTTAAGTATTTTGTTTTCATGTTCTTTATTGTTTGTTGAGCAACACTAATGGTATGCTACCTAAAATAATCTGTTGAGAAATAGGCTGACAATTTCAGTTGATACTGAAAAGCAAAAAAACTAATACTTAGCCATTCTTATAGAAAAACCTCATTATATATTTACATGAAAACCCAACTGATCAAAAGAAAATCTCAAGAGCTCAGAGCATCTTATATTTCTATCGTCTGAATGTTCCGCATACATTCAGAAAGTATAATTGTATATTTGTATTGCTACTATATAAATAAAGGCTAGGAAAAATCAAGTCATATTTTATTAAACACCTTGGTCTTTGTTTTTAGTTTTTGACCAGAAATTCCTCTTTACAAGCCTAATTTCTCAACTTTCCCCCCAAAAAAGCTTAATTTCTCAACACAGCCCATCCAATTCAATCACCTATCATTTACATTCCATCAGCACAAGACCAGGCCACCTTGCATTAACACTTTAACAATCCCTAAACAAACATTAGCAAGAATGGAAACTGACCGTGCAAAAATTCCGGTGGTCAATGATAAACCAACACAAGGATGCATTGCCCCTTCAAGCGTAGCCCTTCCCAAGGCAGTTCAAGCAGCGCTGCACCCTGAAAACAGAAACAAAATAAACAAACATCAATGGCAGAGTGGTCACAGGCTCACAGGCGCACAGCAATTCAAGGCCGCGACCAAGATCAAGTAAGTTCTGCGTGAGCCGTGAGGGCCAACCTAGTCCCGTCACAGGTAGGACAGAGGCACGGGTTGACGAACACCGGGTCGTAGAGCGGAGACCAATCGATCGTCGAGCTGCCCCTGCAGAGCCTGCAGACGTAGGTCCCCTTCCCCTCGCAGGCGCCACACGACGCCGCGAACTTCCTCTGCGCAAAACAGCAGCACAGGCCCAGGTCAGGTCAGGCGCATCGAGCGGGCAGCGCTGGCGGCCGCAAACTAAGCGACAAGGGTTTGGGTGTTGCAGTGGCACCTGGTTGGCGTCGGAGAGGGAGCGGAGGGAGCGGACGGCGGCGGAGGATGCTGCGGAGAGGAGGAAGAAGCCGCCGCCTAGGTACGCCGCAGCGCGCCCGGCCGCCTGCAGCTGCCGCCGGGCGCGGGCGCCAGTGTCTCGTCCGCCGCCGCCGAACTCCATGGGCGAGCGAGGAGTAATGGGTGAGTCGCTTCCCGGCCACACGTCGTCGTGGAGCCTTCGTTTCGTTAGCTGATTGCGGGCTCATTGGAATTTTTTTGATTTTTAGATTTATTTATTAAAAGATTTGCAAAAATAGATTTTTGTTTTAAAAAATTGCAAAAATAGACTCCCGCCGCCTTCTGGGAGGGCGATTTTTAAAAATCGCCCACCCAGAGGGCGATTTTATGACGTCGCTGACGGCCGTTGGCCCCCCGCCGACGGCCGTCAGCCATTTTGCAGGCGGCCCCCAGCCTCCCAAAAACAGCCCTCTCAGAGGGCGGCAAGGGGGCCGCCTGCAAAATGCGTCCGGGGGCCGGCCATTTTACAGGCGGCCCCCTTGCCGCCCTCTGGGAGGGCGGTTTTTGGCTTGCCGCCCAACTAGAGGGCGGTATTTAGCGTTAATATAGTCTGGACCGTCCGGACCTTATCCGGACAGTCCGGACCAATATTCCGAAAAAAAAGAAAAAAATTGATTTAAAAAAATTAATTTTCGAAATCAATTTTTATGTGACTACCGGCTGCCGTCACTATTTCCTAGGCGCATACTGTCGCCGCTCCCTGGCCGTGCCATCCTCACACAGTAGTTGCATCGCTAGTTGGATATCAATAGGTTTGTATGATAGTTAATGTGTGTTTAGTTGTCACCGCTCGGAATGTACTTTCATCGTGAAGTTGACACTCGAAAATTCATATTTTTGATCAGATTCGTCAGAGATCGTGAGGAATACGTCGTTTGATCGATGAGCGTAAACGAAGTAAAGTGGTTTCATCAGGAAACGTAGAATTAATAAAATATTATATACAACAGACAAACTATTACAGACACAAAGTACTACGGGCCCGGACCGTAACCTCTAGGCCTCTTCGACTTCCTACCCTGCGCTCGCACCTGTCCCTGGGAGTACGTCAACCGGTCTGGTGGTACAGCACGGCCAGAGCGGGTCGTCTGCACGGGTGTGGCAACTGGTGGGTCCTGTGTCTGTGGTGGCGGAGCTCCTTCGAGCTGCGAGGCAGCTAGTATCTCATGGATCTCCTCGCCCTCGTCCTCGTCCTCTAAATCGTCCCCCTCGAAAGGACTCGGTGCCCAACCGCTGCCGCGTGCGCCCTGCGTGGAGGAGCCAGCGCAAGCAAACATCAATGGCGCTGTAGAGTGGAACAATGTACACCAAATTATTGATTATTGCAAATCGAAATTTTGCAAGAGAAAAGTAAACTTTGATATAACCCGAAGGACCTCCTGTGGTGGCACCGGGGGCACTTGTCATGCCCAGCTGCACGTGTGGTCGTGTGTGGTACACTCCATGCGTCGACGTGCTAGCTCCAGAGGGATGTAGGTACGGTGTAGCGAAGGCTGCAGGGAAGCATATTGATGTACAACGGTGCATGTCATACAAGGAAACATATTATGAACGGAAAGTTAGTAGAATTTACCTCTGGAGGGGCCAGATGGCTGACTGGAACCCTGTGGGCGCACTCCTGCTCCTCGTCCTGTTCCTGCTGGCCGTGGCTGCTGCTGTTGGTGTATATAGACGGGAGGTACCGTGTCAGCCGCGCGACAAGTGAGCGCACGAAGCACTGTGTGCAACGCCTGACGAATCCTCCCGAAGGTCGTCCTCTGCTCGTCCGCAGTCAGCACGATCCCAGTGTCCAACCGTCCGAACGCCGCGTTGACATCACCCTGAATCTGTCGCGCTGCGTCGGCCTATTACAAATGTGACTTGATTATGTGTTAGAACCGTGGCTACCTAGAAAGGGAATGACAAAGTGCAAAGATAAAGTGACTTACCGCGCGAAAGTAGTCCTGGTCACGGTGTGTAAGATACGTGTCCGTCGTAGCAGCGACGTGTGGCTGTGGATCACCTGGGGTGAACGTTACGCGTATGCGGGTCCGAGGTTGGTACCACCTGAGGTATGCTAGGTAATGCTCCTCAGTGTGTGCACGGAACTTGTCGACGACATCCTCCGTCGCCAACAACCAGTCCTCCACATACGGCTGCAGTCGGGGATACCACTGAGCGCCGGCTGCCTGTCCCCTACGATTATACCTATTTGCAGAGAGTGCATTAGAGTACATTAAAGAGTGGTAGTACTAAACAAAGATCGCAGTTGTACTTACCGGTGCACATCGCGCGGCACAACGACCTCTATAGGCATAGGGAAGACCTGACGTAAGCCGAACTGTCGCATCACGCGCTGTGGACAATGGGGCTCGACGAAGATGTCGAACACCAACGGCACTTTCGTCAACCAGTACGCCTGGTCGCGCGTGCAAAGAGAACAGAGTCCAAGCGGTGCACGGGCTGCGATGGCCTGTGGACTATAGGGCTCCCAGACGACGTCGCTGGGCAGCAGGCGGTCCAACTCCATAACGAACTCGGAGTAGGCCCTCCTAACCTGGTTGTGGGCGTAACGACGCTGCAAAATAAGAAAAGATTACACGTCATTGTTTGTGCATAAGTGGTAAACATAGAATTTCACATTACGTACCTCACGGCGACACCATACCGTCCCCATAGTCAGGCGGTCCTCGGGCCACTGCCCGTACAAGCCTCCAGGGCCGCCCTCGTAGGCAGAGAGCTGAATGAAAGGACGGCCTATCGCGAAACGCTCTGCTGCCCATAGCTGCAGAAGGAGAGGGCAACCGGCGAGAATCGCACCTGGATCGGTCTTCGTGCACGCGTCACAAAGAGCACGGTATGTCGCCGCTAGCACAGCAGATCCCCAGCTCCACTGTGGTACGTAGCCGTCCTCGCTGTCGGCGATCGCACGAGCGTAGTGTATCAGTCCCTTGTCCACCGCGTGCCCGTGACTGTTGGTGAACATCACCCACCCGAACAGCCACAACAGGTAGGCCTCCATGCTCCGCTGCACCGAGTATTCGTCGGCGTCGTCGTCTAGCTTGTCAGGCTGTAAAGGAAGATCATAGTCAGCATCACTGCTCCTTTATAGGTCGGATGATTGTGAAGCAAATGAATCTGTGACTTACAGTGAACTGTAGCACCCACGCCTGCGAGGGGCCAGCCGTGGTGTAAGGCGGTAGCGACCTCGGCATACTAAGCCCAGGTAGACGCTGCACGGCCTCGAACCGAGCAGATATGTCCTGCGCCCAACCGTGCCCCCCGTCAACCGGACCGACTGCGTTCCCTGCGAGGGGAAGTCCCAGCAGGTAGGACACGTCCTGCAGTGTGGGAGTCATCTCGCCACACGGTAGGTGGAACGTGTGGGTCTCCGGTCTCCAGCGATCCACCAGCGCTGCCAGAAGTGACCGGTCAGCTTCCCATCGCCTGGCGGGGTCTCTCTCGTCCGGTGCGGGCTCAACTAGCCTGCACAGCGGAAGAAGTCCAGCCTCACACAACCTGCCAAATATAGAACTGTATTCAATATCGGGGAAAACATAGATATGCACAAATGATGTGAATGAATATTCGTACAGCTCTTACCTCTGACGAAACCGGGGGTCTATCCGCAGGAGCTGACGTGAAGGCCGTGGACGGAAGGTGCCTAGCTGGGCACCCTCGACGGCTGACAGGTAAGACCGGTGGGACTGGTCGAGACCCCGGTCGAGCAGCTCTGGTGTAGGGTACGCCATACCTGCATACAAATAGAGAGTTAGCGTAAATTAGTTTTAATGTTTATAGCATTGTTACATGACAATAAAAAACAACAGTACGATACATGTCATTCTACAACAAAGATCAAGTATAGACTTACACTACACCCCAGCACCACCAATTGTTCGAGAACGTCTAAGACGGGGTCGTCTTGAAGTTGTGCCTTCACCTGTAGGACGACTACCATCAGCGGCTGAACCCGACGGTCCAGCTTCTGCCGCACTTGGACCAGCTGCATCCTTTGGACATTTCTTATAGGTATGACCTGTTTGGTCACACTTTGAGCAACGTTTAAGTCTTCCACCGGCTTCTGACTCATCCATGTCATTACGGATGCGTCTTGTCTTGCGGCGACCTTTTTTATTCCTCAATTTTGTTGGGTCAGGAATGTAGATAGCTTGAGGATTCTCCGTAGTAAATGTCCCCGCTATACCGAAACCGTATATCTCTCCACTCCAGGTATTATAGATTGCTTCTTTTCTGAAATAAGGTGAGACAAAATAACGTGCTTCGATTCCACACTCACCGCTCGCGGCAATCACATGGGAACATGGCTTGTGGAGCAGAGTAGGTTTTCGGCACGAGCACTTGCAGGTCCCGTCTTCTTTGAGCACACACTCCTGCACAACTCTTTTGCGGTAGATTCCGCGCATGCCCTTGTCGACACACAATATTTCAAATCTGTGTTCTTGTGTGCCTTGAGGTAGAGCACGATGTCTTCGGGCCTTATTACTTTTATCTTGCAGGTACTTAGTGAGCAGCGTTCCAAAGAAAAGATTATTATCCGTCATTGAGGGGCCAGCTGCTCTGAACTGATCTCTAAAGTACTTGCATGTGCCATGCAAGATAAATTCAACTATTCCAACAAGTGGGAGCCCTCGAACACCACGCATCACCCAGTTATAGACCTCTGCCAAATTTGTGGTCATTATGCCAAATCGAGAACCATCCTTGTCATACAACAATGCCCATTTCTCCTTTGGCTCATTCTCAATCCACTCTGAAAATTTTCTAACTGAGGATGCATGCCTTCTTCTCATACGAGGTCCATCAGTTGATAGAGGTTCAAGAGCTTGTGGAGCCTCATCCCCTCCAATGGTAGCCCTCCTGGACTGCTCATCTGTTTGTTTAGAGGTCAGCTCATCCAACCTCCTCCAAGTTCATTGAACTTCTTCTCTTGATTCTGGGCGCAAAGCCTCTTGAAAAGATCCATAAGGTGCTTATTTCTAAACTGTCTGTAGAAATTAGCACCCATATGACGCATCCACCATCTGCTTTGAACATCAGACCACCTTGGTGGGTATCCCTTCTCAACACTTCCATCTCTCAGTTCCTCAATTGCACGCAGCAAGCCGGAGTTACGGTCATGTATGAGGCATACATCTGGTCTCATCCGTACAACTGCTGTCTTAACCCTTTCTAGGAACCAATACCAGCTATCAGTGTTCTCACTCTCAACAAAAGCGAAAGCCACCGGTAGAACTTGGTTGTTTCCATCAACTCCAATTGCTGTTAATAGCTGTCCTCTATATTTTCCAGTCAGAAATGTCCCATCGATGCAGAGGATATGACGACAATGGATAAATGCCTGAATGCAAGCACCTAGTGCAAAGAATACACGTTGCAACACACTTTTATTACCATGGTCAATTGATGGAAAGGCTTTCAGGTCATAGCACGTCTCCGGATTCCTCTGAAGAATACAGCCTAAGAGACGAGGCAAATTATCATAAGATGCTTCAAATGTGCCAAACCTCATCTCTACAACCTTCTGTTTTGCCCTCCAAGCCTTATCATAGCTAATTGTATATTTGAATTTCTCTTCAATATGCCTAACAATTGACCTTGGTTCATACCCCAGATTGTTGACAATATGAGAGTACATCTCTGTTGCAACAAATGCAGAGGTCATGTTTCTATGATATTTTTCAACACCTGTCAAGTAACATGAATGCTCCGTCACGATTGAAACTTGCCAATAATCTTTCCATATACCCTTGAATGCGTGCACCCGCCATGGACACCCATCCTTCATGCACTTCACTTCATACACTAATTTGTTTGACTTCACGATCGAGAACTCCCTCTGAAGTGACACCGCCCATTGTTTGACTGCCTCCTTTAAACCTTCTACATATGCGTACTTAGCCCCCTGAATGACCTCATTCTGCTTGTACTCCCACGGCACATGATGCCGCTCGGAGATAGTAAGCGCAGAGAAGTCCTCGTTGCTCCATTCTGCAGGCATCACGTTGTCCTCATCAGACGAGTCATCATACTCTGCATGCTCATTTTCAGAATCTTCTCTAGCCATTTCTTGGACGATCGTGTCGATATGTTCTCCCTCATCTGCCACACCTGTTGCCTGTCTATCTTCTTCATTCCCTCCTTCATTCCCTCCTTCATTTTCTTCTATTGTTTCACTATCACCTCCCGCCGTACTTGGACCCTCATCATCTTGTACGGGCATTGCACCAGCGTTGTTATCTTTCTCATATATGGACACAAGTATGCCCAGTGGCCAGCCACGTTGAAATGCATTCTCCACATACCATCTCCAAGTGGCAGTGCAATCCACTGGCATCAGTTCCCAAAAAAAACCTTCAACTACACGACTGACTACTACATACAAGGTTATTCCGCTGAGCTGAGGGTCCAGTCGAAACCCTCGCATCAGCCAGTTGTATACTGATCCAAAACTTCTCTCAGCTGGCTTATCAATACCCTTAGCCGTTGAACTAAACTCCGACAGATCTACACCGTCTGGACCATATCTCACATTCCCTTGCCCGTGAAATAACTGAAATATCACCTTATTTGACATATCTGTTGATGAAAAATACAGTTAAACTAGGTACCAACATCCTCCTAACATCTAAAACCGTGTATTCCAGATTTTACAAGTAACATCTGTACAAAAAATAAGTCATCTAACAGATTAACTAAAAACTACAGATCTATATAGTACTATACACGTAACTAGTACATTACTACATCAATTCTTACATACAAATAGAAATTGCAAAGGAACAATGGATTTTACCTGCAGGCAAATCAGCAAACGGGCAGAGCTTCGCTGCTTTCGCCCTCTCAGCTCTCTCCTGTTTTTTTTTCTAATTTGAGTGAATTTTATGACTTTTTTGAGTCTGGGTAGGGGGGTTTTATACCCGGGGGCTAAAAACCGCCCTCCCATAGGGCGGCAAGGGGGCCGCCTGCAAAAAACCACCTTGCAAATGGGCGACTTTGCAGGCGGCCCCCCGGGAGCCAAAAACCGCCCTTTCAGGGCGGTTTTTGGGAGGCCGGGGGGCCGCCTGCAAAATGGCTGACGGCCGTCGGCGGGGGGGCCAACGGCCGTCAGCCACGTCATAAAATCGCCCTCTGGGAGGGCGATTTTTAAAAATCGCCCTCCCAGAGGGCGGCGGGAGTCTATTTTTGTAATTTTTTGAAACAAAAATCTATTTTTGCAAATCTTTTAATAAATAAATCTAAAAATCAAAAAAATTCGGCCCATTGTTGTTAGTCCCAGTAATGTATTCGGCCCAGATTGAGAACTGAGAACCAGCGTTAGATATTCTATAAAAATAACTTTGATTTTATGTTTACTAAAAAACTGGACCGTAGGATTTTACGAAATGATCAGATAAGATTTTATTTGTTAATCAAGTCAGAGACTATGAGGGTTGTGACCCATTTGCGATATAATTTCTGCATGAACCAAAAAAATTGTATCAAAATGTTCCAAAAAGAGCGTTGATTAGCTCAGAACTGAAAGACGAAACTTCTACTAACCAAAGCTAAATTCTTCAGAGGTTATTCTCAGAGGTTTTTATTTTTTTCAGCTCAATTCGTGCCCCACAACAAATGTACTGCATGAAAGGCAAAACTTCTACTAACTAAAGCTAAATTCTTCAGAGGTTATTCTCAAAGGTTTTCATTTTTTGCAGCTCAATTCGTCCCCCACAACAAATGTACCGCATGAAAAGCGAAACTTCTACTAACCAAATCTAAATTCTTCAGAGGTTATTCACAGATGTTTTCATTTTTTGCAGCTCAATTTGTCCCCCACAACAAATGTACCGCATACCGTACTCTAAAACAAAGTCTGAACAATTCTCTGCAAAAGTGTCTAAGGCTTAGTTTGAAGGTAAACAAAGTGAAAGAAGAAAAAGATTATGTAGAACAAGGTAAGCCACCAATGCATGATTAATTAAATATTAGCTATTACAAACTTAAAAATAGATTTATATGATTTTTTAAAACAACTTCTATATAGAAAATTTTTGCAAAAAATTATACCCTTTAGCAGTTCAGGAAATATAAAACGAAAAGAGTTTTCTCCCAGCCTGTAGTACCGAACGGTACCTAAAGCAATGATGAGCTAAAACACGATTAGCAGCAGGGCTAATTCTCAAGCCTCAACACGTCAGGGGCAACATGATGGATGCCGCGAAAGAACCATCAGAAACTACTCTGTTATCATTCATACGCCATACTCATGTCAGCTCCAGATTTCTTTTCTTTTCTTTCCCTTTTTTTAAAGGATATCTAGTCGAATTAACAAGGTCGTCTTTCCTGTATACAAGGCTATCTTTTGTACACTTCGGTTTGTCCACACCATCTTGAACTTTCTAAGCCCACACGGCCACACCATATGATGATGAAGGGCGAAACATTCCGCTCCTTTCATCCAGGATAGCATTTGAAGCTTCTTGGAATCCGATGGATACATAGGACCGAAACTTATCATGCTTCACCTAGCCCTGGTGAGTGAGTTCTGGTGGGTGAGGTGGCACAGCTTGCTCGATTGATAACCGAGGGCGAACATTCCGCTCCTGGAATAAAAGAAAGAAAGAAACTGACGGAGATCAATGCATTGGCACATAGCTGAACAATTCTGCACTGTAACAACAGTCTAACTATCAAGAAGCCGCGTGTGCACAATAAAGGATGCAGACAATCAAAGCTGAAGGTGTCAAAGTGGAGGCACAGGCAAAGACAGTTCGTAGTGCTTCAGATCTATCATAGTGCAGGGCATGATTATCCAAGGCAAGGAGGAAGATAAAAGCTTCATATGTTGGATGGGATTCAGATAAAGCAAATCATGTTTAGTAAACATATAAATCAGCTGCGACACAACATTTTATTGAAGGAACAAATTTGAGTCATGGTCAGAACATGCTTCTCAGTGAATTTTACTTTAGACTTTAGAGGAGCTGCTAGGTGAAGTTAGATGAATGATACAGTTGAAATAAAATCCCTCCCCTCTATCTATACATCTGGTTAACCTCCTTCCCTACTCTGATTAATGTGGGAATTTCTAGCCTTTTAGAGCAAATATGGAAGTTTCTTTAGTATCACCTTAATAGTTAAGAAAATAATAGGTCTCAGTACAACATGATTATATAGCAAACAATACCCGTTGGGATAGTGATTAGCTCATATAGCCAACCAGATGCATGGGAAATCTAGAATCTAAGGCAGTCATATTCATTAGAAAGTTTGATAACAAAGTAAACTAACTCGACCAACCTGCATGGTACATAATCGGTGCTCTTGTTTTTTCATGTAAAATACTTTCTTTTTTTCCTTAAAAGATATTTGCACAAATAAGCACATATAGCAAGTTTGTCACAAGCCATAGTTCACTTACTCCAATTTCAGTGACAAAGAGGCACAACGAGCACTTAACAGCGGGCGCTCCAAAAGGATACATCAACAATGTCTCACAACGTCCGCAGTGCACCTTACCAACTTCATGTGCTGCAACAAACATAGGAGGGAAAACAAGTAAACAACCATGCAAGGATAAGAAGTTGCACATATACACACATCATTACATCAGTATTTGGTAAAAGCTATCATATAATGGAAATATTAAGGACATCCATGCTTCAAAAGGAAAACACGAGATAACATTTGTGCAAATGACATCCATATTTTGTATTGCAAAGCTTTAGAGGGTGTGCATGAACAATAGTAACATAAAGGCAAGGGCAAACTCTCCAGTTCTTCATTAAGTGGTCCAGTGTTGACATACATGACCAACCGTACTTCTTACACATAATTTAGACTAGACAGAAAAGGTATGCTCAGAAAAGTATTGCCACAGAAATAAGATACAAGATGGTTGATATCTATAGATGTTCAAAGACAAAACAACAATTACATGGGACATAAAGAAACAAACTGAGAAGGAAATAGGGAAAGTAAAACACTGTTGGGCAAAAGAGAAATAGTACACACCTTCCAATACAAGGTTCATTGTCTGACAACAAGTACAGTGAACATGACCAGCACCTCTAAAATAAGCAAGAAGAACACGGCAGCTTCCACATACCATTTGGCCTATTTCTGTACGGGTTAGCAACAAAGGTTACTTATTTTCAGAGAGAAAGAGATGGATACAAAATCCCACAATAGTCAGAGAGAAAATTGCACCACTCTATTAAACATATGGACTACTTATACTATACCAGCCCCAGATTTCTTCATGGGTGCAAAAGCTGACTTCTTTGGTTCACAGCTACATACGAATGGCTATTCAAAGCTTGGATAGCATCTAAAGAGAAGGAACACAAATTTAGATCAAACTCTAATATCCAAGAGCTTGTGTAGAGCATACTATATTCCTTCCATCTATTGATCTAAAGAAAGTTACTGTATTTCACAATTGCAATCAAACTCCATCATTTTTGGCTGAAACTGTCTTAAGAGGGACCAGGTATACACACATAGTACAAGTGAGCACATTAAATGCTTCTAGTTCATTATATTTATATCTGTTAGCTACAGTTTGCATGGGCATTCTTCTTTTGGAAATCATATCAAAGACTAAGAATCACAAAAAAAGGGGGCATTTTTTGCACAAATTATATGAAACTTATATAATCTAAGACGAGCATATGATCAGTACATCACTAGTCATTGGAAACAAAACTGTGTAGAACTCCATACACGGACAACTAGAACAGTATGGATTCAATTTGGGAAGAGACCAACCAGTGACATGGCATGGATTGTATGCATGCCAGTAGCATGAGCACGCGCAAGGCAGGCCAGGCTGTCCTTGAACATCAAAGAAGCCAAGTTAGGAAGTTAGAATAGACAAGATAGTAATGTGTTTGGGATAAGATCTTCGATTAGTTGATTTGTTAGTTTAGTGAGTCATGTACACGGACGTCCTATGTACTAAAGTCAGGGTATCGATGATATAGACCTTCCTGAGAAACTTGGTCATCTCAGAGCCTCTGTGTGGTGGCTGATCCAATCTCACACTGAAACTTGTTTTCACCTTCCAAAACCCCCCAAACTCATCACAAAGACTAAGTCAACACAAACAATAGCAGTTATATAGATGGAATAGAGGAAATGAGATGGAATATACTAACCTTTATTTAGGCAAGGAGATGGTGGTGGTGGCACCAATGGCACAGAGTCATGTAAACAAGGTGCAGCATGTGCAGTAGAAGAGGGATGATACTGAGGCTGCAATGACTCATCCACTATACCCTCAGATTGTGGCTGCATTGTAGTTGTACTGACAGGGTCTGTATTAGTTGCCTGTGATGCAAGTGGTGGCTGAGACATCTCCTCCGAAGCCACAGCCACAGACTGTGAGTTAGGTGCATCTAGTGAGCTAACCGCAGCCTGTCCTTTAGGAGAATGTGCCTGTGACTCTAGTTGTGGCAATGACCCCTCAGAAGCCTTCTCCAGCCGTGATGACTGAATGGGCACTGTGCCATCTTCGATTCCTCCTGATACAAGCGGTTGGGGAGGCGATTTTTCCGATGCCACTGCAATCCTGTCAATAGCAGGAACATCAGCCAAGCCACCTGGGGTCTGAACTGGAGAAATAACAGCAGGTGGTGGCAGAAGCTGAGATGGCTCTAAATCATCACACCGTGAATGCACCATATCTGGCAAACAGGTTGTTGTACCCTTTTCTGCAGGAGAAGGCAGGCAGGGGGATTGCTGCAGAAATGAACCATCTGCCCTACTTTCAGATGATAGTAGCAATGGAGGTACTGCGTCCATATTTTCACCCATTACCTCCACTGAGTGCAGCGGCTGAGGGGCTTCCTCTATCACAGAGACAGCTTCAGTTACCAATTGATCTTGCTGGACATTTGTAGTCTGTGCCAGAGTTGGAGACGGTAGCAGCAGCTGTGATGACTTATAGGTTTCAAACCCTGGAGGAGCCCTGTCTGTTGAACAGGACGCTTCTTGTATTGTGGGAGAAGGTGTTCCTGGCAGTGGATCTTGCAATGACCCCTCCACTCCACTGTCAACTGGTAGTGGTGCTGGATGTATGGCATCCATGTCCACATCCGTTGCCTCCAATGCAGGTGGTGGCCCCGCCGCTTCTTCCACTGTTACTGCCAAAGCATCTGTGCCAGCTGCATCTGGTGAGGCATATGCAGTCTGGGGCAGAGTGGGAAGTGGTAGCCATGAAGACTTAAAATTCTCAAACCCTGGAGGTGCCATCTCCTCTGGCGAACATGGTTCAGATGATGACTTAGAATTCTCAAACCCTGGAGGTGCCATCTCCTCTAACGAACATGGTTCAGATGATGACTTGAAATTCTCAAACCCCGGAGGTGCCACCTCCTCTGCAGAACATGGTTGAGATGATGACTTAAAATTCTCAAACACTAGAGGTGCCATCTCAACTTGCGAACATGGTTCAGATTGTACCACTGGAGAAGGGGGTCTCAACAGTGGCTGTTGCAGTAGCCCCTCAGTCCCTTCTGTTGGCAAGATATTAAGGACAGTGTCTGTCTCCATGTTCGTCGCCTCCAATGCCAGCAATGGCCTAGACACTTCCTCAATGGGTGCCTCCACTGCCTTGGTGACCACCGTATCAGGCAAGACATCAGTGGTTTCAACTGGGGGAGGAGTTGTGGGTAGCGGCAACCATGATGACTTAAAATTCTCAAATCCCGGCGGTGGCATATCAGGTGAGGTGGGGCCAGCTGCAACTGGCAAGGAAGTTTTCGATTCAGCTGGTGGAGTAGGAGGGGGCAATGGCAACCATGATGCTTTACAGTTCTCAAATCCTGGAGGCGCCGTCTCTGGCGAACATGGCTCAGTGTCCATTGTGGGAGAAGATGGTCTCTGCATTGACTCTGGCTCAGTGTTCATTGCGGGAAAAGATGGTCTCTGCATTGACTCTTGCAATGACCCCTCTTCCCCACTCTCCACTACCGGAGGCACACTGACTGCTGCGGTATCAGCCTCCCCGTATGTTACCTCCATTGCAAGTGTTGAACCAAGAGTTTCTTGCATACCTGCTACTACATCGATCTCAGCTGCATGTGGCAAGGTGTGCATGATTTCAGCAGGACTAGGGGGAGGAAGCAGCAGCTCCGCATGCTCCAAACTATCACACTCCTGGGGAGTTGTAGGGGGTGGATGCGGCTGTTGATGCTGCTGCTGAAATCCCAGAGGCGCCATCTCCGGTGAACATGGTTCAGTGCCCACTGTGGGAGAAGATGGTCTCTGCATTGATTCTGGCTCAGTGCTTGTTGCGGGAGAAGATGGTCTCTGCACTGACTCTTGCAATGACCCCTCTTCCCCACTCTCCACTATCGGAGGCACACTGATTGCTGCGGTATCAGCCTCCCCGTACGTTACCTCCATTGCAAGCGTTAAACCAGGAGCTTCTTCTGGCGTACCTGCTACGGCATCGATCTCGGCTGCATCTGGTAAGGTGTGTGAGATTTCAGCCGGACTAGTGGGAGGAAGCGGCAGCTCCACATGCTCTGAACTATCACACTCCAGGGAAGTTGCAGGGGGTGGATGCGGCTGTTGCTGCTGCTGCTGAAATCCCAGAGGCGCCATCTCTGGCGAACATGGCTCAGTGTCCATTGTGGGAGAAGATGGTCTCTGCATTGATTCTGGCTCAGTGTTCATTGTGGGAGAACATGGTTTCTCCACTGATTCTTGCAGTGACCCCTCTTCTACACTCTCCAATACCGGAGGCACACTGACTGCTGTGGTATCAGTCTCCCTGTACGTTACCTCCATTGCAAGCGTTGAACCAGGAGCTTCTTCTAGCGTCCCTGCTACTGCATCAATCTCGGCTGCATCCGAGACCTCCATTGCAGCCGTTGAACCAGGAGCTTCTTCTGGCGTCCCTGCTACTGCATCAATCTCGGCTGCATCCAAGACCTCCATTGCAGCCGTTGAACCAGTAGCTTCTTCTGGCGTCCATGCTACTACAACGATCTCGGCTGCAGCTGGCAAGGGGTGTGCGATTTCAGCCGGACTAGTGGGAGGAAGCGGCAGCTCTGCAGGCTCCAAACTATCACACTCCTGGGGAGTTGTAGGGGATGGCTGCGGCTGTTGCTGCTGCTGCTGAAATCCCTCTGGCATGCTCTCCAATGGCGGCGTCGGCGGTTCGGGTGCGGTGTGCGGGCCCTCGCCCGCGCCAATGGGACCGCGCGCAGGGGATGCCATTGCCGCAGGCTCGGTGGAGAATGCATCTGGCCCGCTCTCCAATGGCGGCGTCGGCGGTTCGGGTGCGGTGTGCGAGCCCTCGTCCGCGCCCATGGGATCGTGCGCAGGGGACGCCATTTCCGCAGACTCGGCGAAGGACGAATCTGGCGAGGCGCATAAGACCAGGGGTGGAGGAGTGGGCGGGGGCGACGCCGGCGAACCATCCTCCGCGGTTTCGTAAGAGGAAGAAGGGGACGACGCCGCGTCGGGGTAGAACTCGACCGCCTCAGAGGGCGGAAGAAGCGAACGGTAACTAGGCCGCCCCGCTGCCGCAGCTTCGAGCGCCAGTGGCGCCGCCGAGGTATCCAGCTCCAGCGAGGAGAACGAAGGCGGCGGGTCCGCCGCACCAGGGGTCCCATCGATCGGAGGCGTTGTAGACGGAAGCGGCTCTTCCTCCTTGGCCCACTCCTCGATGGCCTGTCCTGGATTCGGCGGCGGGATCGGGGTGGCGTGGTCTGGCGGGGATGGCTCCGGTGGCGCGTCGGTTGGTAGGGAGGGGTTTCCTTGGAGAGGAGGAGAAGGAGAAGGGGATGGCGGTGGTGAGCCCATGTTTGTTTTCTCTGGTGGTGTGGCCGTCTCCGGCGAGCTCGCCATGGGTGAGGGGGTTACCCTCGGCGCCGCGACGGCGGTGGTCACCGGGGAAGGGAAACGCCAGGAGACATACCGAGAAGCTATGAAGGGGTGGGTGTTTCTACGGTTGCTGGGGTTTAGCCGGTCAAATCTTGGCCGTCCATTTTCTTTCCCTCGTTGTCTTGAAGTGCTGGTGCTCGGAAATGATTTCCGTTCGGCTAATGGGATAGAGAAATAATTTCCTACCTATAAAAAGATATCTTTAAATTCTAATCGTCCATTCTTTTCACCTCATTTAATATTAACCCTCTATTTATTTTTTATTTTCCAACCCTACATCTTATAACTCATTATCCAAACATGCGCTGACGGAATAGTTGATATGCCTTGGAAGTCTATAAAAAAAATGGTTTTTCAGCTCGCTAGTAATATATCCGTATAATGCAACGGACGTATGCTACAAGGGATCTTCAGATGTTGATCTATCATAAAGCACGCAATCTCTTTTTTTAAGCAACTGTATTTTTTTTTGTGTTTTCACCCCTTTTATTAAACAACCTTTTTTGTTCTTCACGGTGAATTTTTTTTTGTCTTTCACGGTGAAATTTTTTTTGTCGAAAGGGCACGAAGTGCATGAGGGGAGGACATAGAACTCTGCTTTTATGTACTTCCTCCGATTTTTAATATTTAAGGTTATTGACTTTTATACATAAATTTGATCATTCGTCTTATTAAAAGATTTATATAAATATATAAAAACATAAGTCATGCTTAAAGTATCTTTAATAATAAAACAAATCACAACAAAATAAATCATAATTACATAATTTTTTAAATAAGACGAATAGTTAAATTTATATCTAAAAGTCAACGGTGTCAAACATGAAAAACCGAAGGTGTATAAAAAAAGAAATAACGGTGGCTTTGATATTTGCCACTCGATGCCATTTGTTGCACTGGTAAAAATGTGAAAATTTCTTTCTCGCATGACAAATTGTGCGTGTTTCACCGATATAACGATAATGCAAAATGTTGTTTTTTTTTTGTCCACGATGTAGCATGCATAACCAGAAAATAACCATAGATTTTATAGAGAGGAGGTGGAGATGTTAGGCTGAAAGCGAGTATCAAATAGAAGTTTTTTTTTTTTGAATGGAGGAAGTGTGTACATAACAATGAACCACAAAACAAGAATTAATAAAGAAACCATCAGTGTAGAAATTCATTAGTACCAGCTGTCACGTGAGTCATGATTTGTTTATAGAATAGGAAAACAGAAAAGAGTTTCTTTAAAAACAGAAACAAAAAGATCAAGCAAATAAAGAAAGAAAGCCCATTATATGGTTGCAAAGTTGGTGTCAACTGGCAGTGGCTCTGTACTTATAGTGTGCTTTCTTTGCTTAATTAATGCTTGATATATCTTAGTCAAGCCTAATTAAGCAAAAGAAAACCTAATTGGTAAGATATTGTTTTCAATGGAGTAAATAAGAACATTTTAAATTATACTACATCTGTCCCCATAAATATAATAGATTTTAGGGTGCACCTAGATAATAGTTGTATAGATGTACCCCAAAATCCCTTATATTTGGGGCGAAGGTAGGAAGAGAATAGAAATGTCTTGTGGATCATTAGATTCAACAAGTGAAAATTGTGGGCCACACTATAAAATACCATTTTAGCGACACCCTCCTTTATTTTCACTGGTGACCTAAAATATGAACCGCCCATAAAAATAAATCAAGGTCTCTGGTTATGGACCGTCTGTGAAAATAGATTTTCAGAAACGGTCATCTAAGCCAACCGTCTCTAAAAATAACCTCATTTTTACAGGCAGTCGACTTAAGCGTCCGTCTATGAAAATCAATTTTCATAAGCAGACCTTTAAGACGTCCGTATGTAAAAATCAATTTTTTTAAAAAATATATATACATTTAACTTTTTCATATGATGTCGGATAAAGATAAACTTTATATTAAAATTATAGAACTCAACGAGATCTATAACTTTGTAGTTGACAGCATTTTTATTTCATATTGTTTAGGGGTTCAAACATTCGCTACAAAATCTCAGATTTATTTTAACAAAATCTCATATCTACGTTGCAAACGGCCTCCGATAGAGATGAATTCTATATGAAATTGTAGTGCTCGACGAGATAACCGCCTGTGAAAATTAATTTTCACAGACGGTCGTTTATTCACGTGTGAAAATAATCTATTTTTACATGTCTTTAGTTGCAGGCGGTCTTCCTCACCTATGAAATTTGATTTTGGCCGTGACCGTATGAAGAGTCAGAAATGTACATCACAGCTGTATGAAAATTTCTGTTCTATTTCTAGGATTGTTGGGTACAAATTGAACATTTCTGTTGGCCTTAATCTAAAAAAAATTGCACGGTTAATTTATGAAGAGTCAGTATGCTGGAAAGAAAAGATTACTCACGCTTTTTCTAGGAAATAACTCATGAGCTACAACTCAAAGGAAACTTTCGTTTGCTATTCTTGCACCTCTACCGATGTACTGCGTATTTGCTTTCGCAATAAACTGTGACGAGTCAAAACTTTCCTGTAGTCAAACCACATAAATTTTCATCATTCCTATTACTCCTATAGTAATCCTTAAGTTACTCGATTTATGATCCATCTTATTCTTGTGTTTCCTTTCTATGCTTTCCATCCTAGTGTGACCTAATTTTGTACTCCTTTCTATACTAGAGGGGAGTACAAATTAATGGTAATTTTTTTTTACCGTAAGAGACCCTTTCTTTTTGCGTGTGCTCTGTTAAATACCCTCTCCGTCCCATAAAATGTTACTTATAACTTTTAGTATCCTCTATTTATCGCACAAAAATTTTATTTTTATTACCTCCGCTCAAAATATAATTTTGGCTATGTAATTAAACAAATACATGTCCATATACATAGCCAAAATCCCTTATAGCTTACTCCCTTCCTCCTAAAAAGATAACTTCCAAAGATATGTCAAAATTCATACCCGAAAATTGTCTTTTTGGGACAGAGTGAGTAAGTTATACTACCAACTTCCAATGTGTATTTAACTGGAGCATAAGAATTGCAACCGTGAGTACTAATGAAAGATACGTTGGTCATTTCATCACGCTACTAATTTAAAATAGAATTGCAAATAAACTTTTTGTGGGATGGAGGAGGTATTAAAAAAATAAATAAATTCTATTTTACTCCTTTGAACTATTTCGCTAGAGCATTTAACCCCTAAGCTATTTTTAGCTCATTTTACCCCCGAACTATTGAAAATGGTTCACTTTACTTTTTCAATGAAATTTGGTAGGGTGAAAGACATATTACAAATTTACGTCTCAACATTTTTTAAAAAATTTTTATCATTATTTACATAGGTTGAAAGCATCTAAGGATGATTAATATAGAGATTTTAAAGTTCAACTAAACAATCATGAAAAAATTAAAAATTCTTTTGAACTTTGATAATGATGTCAGCTATGACTCTAAAAACTTTAGGGGTTAAATTAGCCAAAACATAGTTTAGAAGGTTAAATGATTTAATGAAATAGTTTGAGAGAGTAAAATAAACTTTTTCCTTAAAAGATATTACTCCCTCCGTCCCAAAATATAAAGAGTTTTAGAGCTGGACACGATTATTAAGGAAGTTGTTGGAATTAAATAAAGGAAGGCTATGATTAATTAAAAAGAGAAAGTATGTGAAAAACTTTTATGGTGGAAGCGTTTGATTGGTTGAAAAGAGAATATAGGTGTAAAAATTATTATATTTGGAGACAAATTTTAATGCTATAAGTTGTTATATTTTGGGATGGATGGAGTATTATATTATACTCGATCCACAAGCAATCACTTGCGCTCTAAAAATTCTTTATTGTAGTACTTCCTCCAACCAAAATGTAGAGATTTTCACGAGAATTAAAAAAGTAGTTGGATTTAAATGGTGGAATGTTATGATTAGTTCGGGAGAGAAAGTAGTTGAAGAAGTTAAATGGAGGATGGATGTGATTGGTTGAGTTGAGGAGTTAGCTAAAGAAATAGCTTATATTTTGAGATAAATTATAACTCTAGAAATAACTAGATTTTGAGACGGAGGGAGTAATTTATTATAGGATCCACCGGCCCGTACCAAGGCTGCGTCCTAAACATCTAAACGGTGTGGCTTCTTTCTTATTTTTCGTGAGCACGTTTTTCGAATTACTAAACGATATTTTTTTTAAAAAAATCTATATAAAAGTTTTCTAAAAACATATTAATCCAATTTTTTAAGTTTAAAATAATTAATACTTAATTAATCATACGCTAATGACTTATCTTATTTTACGTATCACTTACTGGCTTCAGCCAACAACTGAATCGAACTAAGCCCAAGTCCGAGCTGCGGAGCTAGTAGCTTTTGCCCATACCTCGTGTGCGATTCAAAACTTTTTGAATTTTGAAGGCGAGGAGAGTTCAAATTCCAACGTAAAGGCCACGGTACGCACAGCACGAGGGGAGTAAAGTTCAAACCAGAGCATCCAAAGGCCATACACTCGACTCGAGCAGCAGGAGGAGTGCACAGCACTACGGCCCGGGCCCACCTACGCGCCTCCACCTAAGGCCCACCCAAATACATCGCACTCGGGGTACACGCCAGGACGAGTCCAGACTGCAACGGGCCCCACCTGTCACTGACCCGTAGCGAGTTCTAGGCGCAGCTTTTTTTACCGTCCGTGGCGCTGACGTGGCCGCGCCGTTTACCATACCAGTCCCATCACGCCACAGGAGCTGGCTGATGGGCCCACCCGTCATCCTCGCTGGCTGAGGTGGGGCCCACACGTCATCTCGATGGCTGGCCCGCACCCTCCCACCGACAGGCGGTGCACCGGGGAGAGGCCGACATGGAGGCCCGACCTGCCAGCAGCAGTGGTCGGCCCACCGTGAGGTCGGTTCACGCGAGGCGTGCGGAGGGCAGCCGACGGCGAGAGAGAGAAGAACCCTAGCCAACCACGTCACCGTCCACGTCACGCCGACCTATAAAGTGGCACCACCCCACCCATCTGCTCAGCTCCTCTCTCTCGTCTCTCGTCTCCTCCTTTCCCCTCCCCTTCCTCGCCTTAGCTTCAACTCGCCGCGACCCGGGCGGGCGAATCCTCCCAGGTCTCGCCGACGCCGACCCCGATCGCCGGCGGTCTTGGAAGGGCGGCCTTGGAAGGAGGAGTTCTCCGTACCCGTCCGACGGCACGGTAAAGCCCCTCCTCCCTCTCGATGATGACGCCGACGGCGCCGATCTGGACCCCCGCTGCCGTTGACCCCGCCCGATTCGGCTCGGTCTCCTCCTGGGTTACGCCCGCGTGCGCGTTTCCTGGGAGGATTTGTTCCTTGGACTGGATCGACTGAGGGGGTGGCTCCTGTTAGTGATTTGGTTGTGCGGCGACGGGATTCAGGCGAGGCTAGATGTGTCGCATCGGACTCTTATGTAGTACTTCTTGGATGGCTCTGCTGCTTCTGATTCTTTCTGGAATCTGAAGTAACAAGGACTCGTTATAGCAGAGATCTCTGCTAAGTATAACAAGACTGTTGTCTTTAATTAACGGTTTATTAGTATGTTTTTCTCTACGGCATAGGAATCCATTACCCAATCGATAGAGTTCTCTTCTGTTGGATGGGTATTTGATTGATGGATCCGGAGTAAATAACATCTTTGCAAGAATAAAAACTTGTTTGTGTTATTAGCTGTCATGTCTAATCCTGTTTGTACACAGATGTAGTTGCTTGTGATCTGATTAAGCTCTTATTATTCTCCACCTTTTGATTCTCTTTCAGAGTTTGAAGTTGGAAATCAACCTTGTTGTTCTCTGTGGCGCTTTCCTTTGGATTGCAGAGAATTTCGAACAACCAATAACCCTTGCATCTGACTGACTTGAGGTAACTATGCCAAAGGACAGGAGCACCCGTGCCGTTTCATACGAGCGCCGTCGATCTCGTGTCTCGCCGTACCCCTCGCATGGGAAGAGTTGTTCTCGCAGGTCAGAGGAGTCTGCTGCTGCTGCGGCGGCGGCTGCAAAGCAGGCTGCGGAATGGGAGGATGTGCGGTGCCCAGTCTGCATGGATCACCCACACAACGCCGTTCTTCTCGTCTGCTCGTCGCATGAGAAGGGTTGCCGCCCTTTCATGTGCGACACAAGCTACCGACACTCCAATTGCTTTGATCAGTATCGCAAGGCTTCTAAGGAGTCCTCAAAGGATTCTGGTGCGGCTGCTGCTGCTGCACCAGAATGCAGTGAGTGCCAGCAGCCCATAAAACTGTCATGTCCATTGTGTCGTGGGCCAGTCAGCCATTGGACAAAGGATTATGACGTACGGAAGTACATGAATGCGAAGGTTCGAGCATGCACCAAAGAGTCCTGCGAGTTCAGGGGGGCATACAGTCAACTGAGGAGACATGCCAGGGAGAACCATCCTACTGTTAGACCAACTCAGGTGGACCCTGAACGGCAGCGAGACTGGCACAGAATGGAACAGCAGCGTGATCTTGGGGACTTGTTCAGCATGCTGCGTTCAGGCTTAAGTGCCAGGGAGGACGGAATTGGAATCAGTGAAGGGGAAGAGGATATCAGCGAGAGGACTCTACATAGCCCATCTATAACAATGGTCTTCATTGTGCGCACTGGCAGGTCGATCCTCCACTACAGGGAAGCAATTCCAGGCCACCGAAGAAGAACAATTCTGCTGCTTGGGGAGGCTTTTGGTCGTGAATCCTCCCCATTAGGGGCAGCAGTTGGCAGTGGTGATGCTGACACCACAGCTCGCGAGAGTGATGAAGCCGATGACGATGTGCCGCTATCTACAGAGGCATCAGCTGGTTCTCAGCATGATGTTGGTGATGTCGATGGTGATCCTGCACAATGATGCAGCTGGTAGGAAGTGCCAAGGCGTGCACCTGGACTGAAAAGCTCTACAAGCAAGCAATCTTTCGGGTTCACCAGGCATCCAAGACCACATGTTGGGAAGAAACATGGGGTATTTCACTTTCCTTTAGGCGTAGTCAGGACATTCTGCCTACGTGCAAGAAGAATCGAGATGAATTTGCAATGCAGGGATAGGCTCAAAACTGCTGTGGAGTTGTGTTAGTGTCATTTTTAATATATTTGCTGGAAAATCTGTAGCAAACAGAAACATCAATGGTGGTGGTGGTGGTGGTGGTGGTGGTGTATTTATCATGTCCGCGGCTAGGACTTGGGTGAATTTAATTCGCTGCGTTGTAATTTGATCTCTGAAACATATTCTTTCTGCGTTGATGAATCTGATCATGTTAAAGCAGAAATTTGATGTATTTGTATAGAGGCATGCTTTGGTTCCTTCTACATTGAAGAATTTGATCATATGCTCCTGAAATTTGTGCTGTGTTCATCATAGACCAAATTGTTTGAACATGAGCTGCTCTTTGTGGGTGTAGGCGTGTAGCCGTCAGATACCAGGCCTTTAACTTGTGCCTTCTTTCTCCTATACTTTATGAAACCATTGTACTCGTTTAGTAATATAGGCATTTCTAGCTACGAATATAGACAAAATGCTTATATTTATGAATCTGGACAAAAACTTGTTCAGATTCGTAGCTAGAAATGTTTATATTTTTTGATGGAGTTCTATTTTTCGACGGAGGTCTAGATTCGTAGCTAGAAATGTTTATATTTTTAGACAGAGTTCTATTTTTCAACGGAGGTAATAGTATCGTATCATCACTTCGAATAGAAAATTGAATGGACTCTTTTATCATATATATATATATATATATATATATATATATATATATATATATAGAGAGAGAGAGAGAGTTGGGCTATGGTACTTCGCGAAGCACGGACATGTCTGTTGCTATAAATTAGAAATTTAAATGAGCGATCCGAACCGTTCATCATGATCTCTATATTGAAACAAGATTGGAGACTAAATTTTACATTTTTTAAAATTTTTTTACTATTTTTAAGAGGGATACAAATTTATAGGTTTTAGACGGTTTTGAAGTCTTTAAATTAACAAGATTTCATACCTATTTAAAAAATAATAAAAAATGTTCAAAAAATGTAAAATTTGGTCTTTAATCTTGTTTCAATATGGAGATCATGATGAACGGTTTGGATCGCTCATTTAAACTTTTAATTTGTAGCAAGGGACGTAATCCGTGCTTCGCGAAGCACCATAGCCCAACTCTCTCTCTATATATATATATATATATATATAATATACAATACGATTGCTAGATTTCTACTTTGTTTATACATCAATAGACAGCAAAAACAATATTTGAAGCTGTATCAGTTTCTAGTTCATCAACCCTTCAGCACAGTTTTTGTATTCGATGGGAGGCTGCATCTGCATCTAAGCCTCTCCACCGCTTCAGTATGGGCAAAGAGGAACGCCCATCTCTGCCGTTGCAACAAGACCGAGTGCCTCCAATGGTAAGGAACTGACGCCCATTGATCCACCATCTGAGCACTGAGTTTCAGTTCCTTCTTTTTCCGTGAAAAATCCTGTGGATTGAATTAATCCTGCGGGGAAAAGAATCCTGCTACATTCCTATGTTAGGCTGTAGCTTTCCTCTTCTTTTTCCGCTCCTTGAACTGCAGCTATAGTGATTTTTGACTGCTTCAGCAACATGCGGATTTGCTCCAAAGAAATGCTCGTGCAAGGGTTACCGGAAACACTGAAGACGACGAGGACGAGCTGATACTGAAGAAGCAGCCTGAGGCGTTCAGACCAAAGATCGCTGACAATACCTGATTCTACGCCGTGTTTTCTTGTTCACTTTGGCACAGGTTATTATTAGAGTTCCTTTACGTTACACTATATTACCTTATACTAGTAAGTCAAAGGGTTAATCCAACAGTTTAAATTCACTTTATACTAGTATAATTCTCATTAATAGTATGAGTAGTATGTATGACTAGTATGAATATTATAGAAAAAAAGTTACGACATCTACGTAATTTGTGGGTACATTTAAGATCGATCAATCCCTATTCGAGTTAACGTGTACCGCCGAAGCTCTCGTGGCGATCACCTACGCATGGCTGCACGGCGAGGCCAACACCCTCGCACGTCGCAGCCACCGACGGCTTCGAGATGCAGGCACTCGCCTCGTTAATTACTCTCAAATGGATGAACTCGTCATGAACATCTTATAATCCAGTGTACAGTAGGAATCATTCCGCTGAAAAGAAAAATGAATCCATGGAGACGATCAAATTGATACGCATGAACCAGCTTTGATCGAAAACCAGCTGTGTCAGGGTCGATCAATTAAGCACGAAAGTTCCATCATCGATCGGTTTCTCACTTTTTCGATCTTGGACGAATTGTCCCATTTAATCATGCCGATGAAATTTGATCTCGATTTTACTTCTCCTTCCGTCTAGCAGAGATGGAACTGAATTTGGCGATCATTAAAGTTGGTGGAGAAAAAAAGATCAAACGATTTCCTGTAGCACATCCGAAAAGATAGCCTCGCTTCCATCCACCATTGGGTAAGCTCAAGATCAATTTCGCTTGGCAGTGGGAACGGGACATTGATCCAACCTCTAAGCCTTGCCCACACTCTATTGGTGAAGAGATGGTGGCAGGTCTCATTTTGGTCCTGACACAGTACTCCATCAGAGCTGCATTGGAAGGGCTCCCTATAATGTCACACACCCATCTGTTGCTTAGTAGTCCTTGTGCTACAGACTGCCGAGTTCTGCCGACAAAACTGAAAATTGTTGGCCATCTCACTGCAATACCCCACTCCGGTAACCAATTGGCTCTCCAAAAATCAGTGTGTGAGCCATCGCCAACCTTGAATGTGGCTACGGAGTGGAAGATTTCTTGAACATCAGCCTCTGGTTTCCAGTCCACCAATGTCCATGGCCTCTCCCTTTGCTCTAACCTTCTTGCCATCCATTTCAATCCTAGTGCCTGCCCAAATAGTTCCATATCCTTGATTCCCAGCCACCCAAATTCACCTTGTCCTCCACTTACCTCCTCCTGTCCTTTCCAAAGAAAACCTCTAAGAGAGATCGGCATCACACATCTTCAACGGCATCAGAGAGGAGATAATGGTGTGGAAGGAAGCAGGGATTTTCAGGCAATGTAATGAGTAGATGAGTAGCTTGTTTCTTGTTTTCAGTTGCTACCTTGGAGGATGGGAACGTCACCAAGGTTTCGACAGCTTCATGTCGTAATTGTAACTTTGAAATTTTTCCCTCTCATCAATCTTAAGTTCATTGTCGGCCTCCTTCGGCCGGCCCAGCAAAAAAGTTGATGGAGCAATTAACTGCACGTATGCTTGTTGGTTAATTTTTTCCCCTTCCTCTCGTGATGGGAAGGGCGTCGACACGCCGGCGACCGTGGGCCCTGGCGATGGGAAGGGCGGCGGCGCTCCTCCTGATGTGTGGCGAGAAAGAGCGACACCATAGGAAAATGGCTGATTGGATTTGGGCTAAATTACCCTCAGCGGTATGGTAGATAATTTTTTAAATTATTAGATCATTTATAAATGGATGATCAAATTTTATCCATACTAGTGCTTCCTATCACTAGTAGGAACTCTATTATTATTTTGAATCTTTGGATGAGCACCAGGGCAGCGAGGCGAGGAGCCACGTGAAGGATGTGCTTGCAGCTTGCCCTAGGAGTGTTCGGAACAGCTGAACGCGGTAGCTTATAAGCCACACATAAAACGAGAAACGTTATTAGCGTATAATTAATTAAGTATTAGCTATTACAAACTTTAAAAAAATTATTTACTTTTTAAAAGAAATTTCTACATAGAATTTTTTTTCAAAAAACATCTCGTTTAACGTTTTAAGAAGCGTGTTTACAGAAAACGAGATAATAAGATTAAGCCATAAGCTTATAAGAACACTGCCTTGCAGAAAGCTGTACTGCGAGTGCTTCAAGGTAAATGGAATTATGTATGAATGCTCTGTCCTTTGATGCTTATTTGTGATGATCATGTCTTGCAATCTTACGTTTGCTTTGTGATTCGAAGAACAAAGTTGCATCATTTGCGTGTACTGCGCATGCCATTGCAGAGGTTGTGGCTGTATGCAAAAGATGGTGAGTGCATCAGACGTTCAGTCATGTGCCTTGGCACATTTTTTTTTCTTTCTTTCTTCTCTTTTTTTTGTTTCTAATGGTTAATTTTTTTTTCTTTAATGTCGGTGACTGAAACAGATATACAACGATTTGATGACAATGGCAATTTTAGTGGGACATCTGGCTATTCTAGTGGAAAAACAACGAGACAGTACAAATTGTAGATCAAGAGGCAATGGACAACACAAGCAAGTATGATGGAAAAAAAATTATAATGGTTGGCTGTACTTGGAATATTGATCCATGTATTCAAGCACTGGGGTGTGTCCTTGTGTGTTGAACTTCAACCAGTTCAGTTTGATAACTAGAAAAGGCAGCAGTTTGATTCTTTGATGTGATAAACTTCTTGGTGATCTATTTATACATGTTTCACTGTTTAACTTATTTCATTGGAGTTGCTTGAAATTCTATGGTCGAATGGATATACGTTGCACTGCGGTTCGGGATTAGTCAGTATTTTGATGATGTGTTCCTTTGTGCAGTGATGATGGCCTTGAGATCAGCAGGTTTCTCAAACATACTGGAGATGGAGGTTACTTTCAGCACAATGTTCACCGCCAAACAAATCAGTGGCTTGTGCAGGCTGATGAATCTCTATGTAATATATCCCAAATTCAGAGGATTCAGGGTTCCTCAGGCTTTGACACTTTTGATGTCAACAATGGTAGCCAACACGGTTCTGGTACAAGTTGAGCTTGATGAAGCTGATCACCTTCAGAACACAGGTATGTCTGCAGCTGAAATCTTTGCTATACTTTATTGTAGCACACAGTACACCATATCGGATTATCTTGTTATGATTTATGAATTATGGTATTTTCCAAGTACAAGACTTGATCCAACCTTGAAACGGTGATAAAACGTACGGTTAATTTTTAAATCTTTTGTGTTTTGTTGGTCTAGGGAATCTAATGGTGTATCATGTAACAAAGTACACCAACATGATGTAGAGGCACAAATAATAACTGCAAGATTAGTGAGACTCGATAGTATTATTACTAATGTAATGAAAGTATCAAACAAGCAATACAATACTACATTATAGGCATCCTCTTTAGCGGTAACAAGGTACATTAGCAGTAAACTACAACTATTACATGATATGCAGTTGTGAGGAAAACACACAGTGTTACATGCTACAAAGCCATGACAGTCACAATTCACATATCCTATCAACCTTCTCCTGTATATTGTCAATACCTTCTCTTATATATCACTACCAAAGCCACTGCACTGCGTGCGTATTTTCAAATTATCCGCGGGATCGGTCAAGTCCCAGCCTTGAGCTGAGCCACTTGCAGACATCGTCCATTTCTTCAGGGATAGTATAATGCCCCAGCCTATGTAAATGGCATCATGTTAGTTGCTCTAATTTTCAGAAAAAAAACAATGAACATGTGGAAAATTAAGTACGTGCGTATGTACCCGTTGTAGGTTTTTAAACTCAGATACTGAAAACCCGAGGTTCGCAGGGTGTGAGCTGATCTCTCACCATTTCCGTAGGTGACAACCTCATCAGCTGCAAAGGCAAAAGGAAATAAACCATTTTTAGTATCTTTAGTTCTTTACAATTTGCAAGAGATGAACATAACTTAACCCCTCTAATTCAAAACAATTGCAATGTTAACCTCTTCCATGGCTGAGCAGGATTGGTAAGGCACCAGCTCTTCTTAGTGCAGTCTGCGAGCTGTCCATCTTGCTCTTCAAAGTCCTAAAACAAGAACACATCAAGAACATCACATTAAGGAAATCATAGGTAAAACTTCATGGATAAAATTATTATTATTTTCCAAAAAGATCGAAGAATAGAATCAGACCTTGAACAGGGAAGCCAACCACTCAAACCAATGACGGCGCTGAGGGTAATCGGGTATGCGACACCATTTGTGAATCTCCCATGCGCATAGCATGCAGCAGAGTGGAGGGCAGTGGCAGCACCCATGCTGAAACCACCTATCCCAAGCCTCACTGAAATTCAAATCCCACCAAGATCAGTAAGACAAATAGAGAGTATTCTAAAGCATATATAAGAATTAAGTTGCAGAAACGATCTTCAGTTTTCAGTGGGCTTGTATAGGTTATTTAATATTTGTACAGTTTTTGCTTTGTTTTGTAATTAAGGTGCAATTCCGAAATGTGTACCATCAGATGGCTCGGATGACAGTAGGTTTGCAACATGTGCAGCTGAAGCATCAAGCCCTTCAATATCATCACGGCCATCCACCGAAGTGTCCTCCACATCAAACCCTGTCCCAATTTCAGTAAAAGAGAACGGCAGTATCAGAATCTGTAGCCAAGTTGCAGCAAAGAAATGGCCTAGAAAATTAGGAAAGCAAAGCTGCAGTCTTTTTTTTGCCAACTGATATATGGTTCAGAAACCCACATGCTGTGCAAGGGAATCCACCGAAAGCAGCAACAGGGCGTGTTGGTGCAGTAGGGCAAATCCATTTGATCTGCATAAGGATGATACAAGCTTGAGAGTTAAAAAACATAGAACTAGCAGGAACAATGCTATGGCTAACCTAGTATTCAGATAAGTTTCATTAGTTTGAAGATAATAAATGAACAAGAAGCTACACTTGCATTATTGTACCCAAGGGGAATAGGGATAGGAATAGAAATAAGGTTGTAGGTGAAGATGGTTGTATGCATGATTGATTCGACTGCAGAGTGGAAGTGCAAGTATGGTTTCTTACATTAGGCAGAGGAAGAGAATCCAGTAGCTGGGACCAGCTGCAGAAGATAAAATTATGAAAAAGAAAGAAGAAACACATTAGGCCAGTGTTTCAAGGAAAAGTATATGTTACAGCTAGTCAGCAACTTGTGTAGATATTTCGGTGCTGTGCTGGCTTTCTATGTAAACTATAGCTTCATCTAACACATTAACATGTCAACAAAAAAACGCGTTATCAGAAAGTAATGGAGAATAAGAGAAGTAAAGAGTGAGGAAAGAATAAAATATGACATAGCACACTGGATCAAAACTAATGCAGCTAATGAGCTGGCTAGAGCTTATAATTATGTTTTTTTTTTCTTGTGTTCTCCTGAGAGTTTCAGGTAGCAGTACAGTTGTCTTATTAGTTAAACATGCCATTGTAACTCAGTACTGATGGGAAAAGCAAAGAAGTGGGAGGAGAACATTGAAGCTGACACTTGACAGTTGACACATGCATATTGAACTCAGAAAAAGAAAATTAATGGGTAGCATATTCTAGCTTTTGCTGCCAAAACCCATAGAAGAGAACAAGAGCAAGAAAATTTATGTTATTTAATGCAGCATCACAAAACTGAGGTGCTCCATGCATCCTTGTTGGCAGACAGAACCTTGCATGAAGCATGAGGTAATTAATCCACATCTATCTCTTCTATATTTAATCAACAGATTGGTCCTTCAACAATGGATTCTTGCATTCGTGGTTCTACATCCTTTCAGGGTCAGAGAAACCAAAGAAACTATTTTAATCCCTCAAGGTTATATGCTATTCTTTCTTGCATGCGATTCAGATAGATATATAAAATATTTTGAAAAAATAGATAATATAACCGGTAATGTCACATACCTGCCACAAACATACGAGCCCAAATTCTGTTCGGACATATATACAGAGATTAAAATAATACGTCTAACTGTAAATGCACGCATTTGCCTTGAGATTTTTGTAGTTTGATTTGTTGCTTTTGAGTGTGTCTCCATGTTTAAATCTACGTTATTTACTTTTTTAAATACTTTTTTAACGATTTGAACATCATACAAACAAGGGTACACTCTTAAGGGCTTAAAATCCACTTATGAGAAACCACACAAGCAAATTAACTCCCACTCCAACTACAGTCACTAAACAGTTTCAAGAAAAACTTGATTGTCATTTGAGTTTTAGGATAAGGGGATTTCATAGACACAGGGGTGGCAATTAAACCATCAAGAGTCGTTCTAACAAGGAGTGGCAGATGATCAATTTTCCAACTGGTTTTGTTTTCGCAAACATCGGCGTCGTCCACCTCCATCCATGTCTGCCCTCCCCCTTCTCTACAGGAAAGCCAAGGGGGGCACCCATGGTGTGGTTTGTGAGGTCGGCGATCGAGAAGAGAAGATGACAAGGAAATGATCGGGCTTTGGAGGTAAAGCAATCCTAGGAATATATGCATGGACAGAAATGGTGAGGTCGTATCAATCGTTTCTAGCAAAGGTCGAGTTGGGAGAGAATAAAGCGATTGGTGCAGATATCAACATCTTGACAGCCTAACCTAAGCTAGTTCCCCATGTCATCTCGTCGTCCCACCCATCTGAGCTTCACTTGCAAGCCTAGCTCGCTCGATCGGTTGTTGCATTCAGACTAACACTAGCTAAGCTAGCTAGCAATTAATCTTTCTGAACTACTCCCCTCCTTTTTTATACATATGACGTTGTTGAACTAACCAATCGCCATACGTGTGTGTGTGTGTATATATATATATATATATATAAGTAGTAGTTCTGATAATATATATCTGTGTGTACTACTGTAGTACTACTTTGCATCTTGCTCGTACAAGTTGTGAAAATATCACTGAGAAGTGAGTCTGATGGAGCATGGAAGCATGGAGAGGGTTGCATGGGTACCTTGCGCCATTGTCGCCGAGGCCATGGAGCCACACAATGGTGGCCTGGTGCCTCCCCTTGGGCCTCACCACGTACGTCCTCCCGTACTCCACCCGCCGCCCGCCGCGCCCCCCTGCATTTTCCACGATCGACCAAAAACCCAATCAAACCCCTCTCTTCGTCAGCAGCAACATGCCGCTGCCATGGCCATGCCCGATCGCAGACGGCGACCATGCATACAGCTAAGCTATAGATAGAAGAAGAAGACGAAGAAGATGGAAGGAAGAAAGAAGGAGACCAGACGAGCTGCTCCCGTAGCTCATGGTGACTAGAAACCGAACCGATGGTGAGCTAGCTGGCGGTGGAGCACCTGCTGCTGGTGGCTCGTGCAGGAGAGGATGATCGAAAGAGCTGGTTGATTGATTGGCTGATATATAGCTCTAGAACACTAGAAAGAAAGCAGTGGAAGTACGAAGTGCACAGGCGAGATTGACCGGTATTTATAGAGCGCGCGCGAGGTTGTGATCAGCTCGGGAATATGAATCGCGCGCGCGCCCGGTAACCAACAGTTGGCGGCGGCTGGTAGGAGGAGGCCGCCGTGCGCTGGGTCGCTAGCTGGCTGTCGCTGGGAGGGGGAATCCATGAGCTATAGCTAGCGTGCGTGCATACGTAAACGAGAGGCTTTTTGCCTTTTGCTACCTCACGAGGGGAGGTGGCAGCCTCTAGGCCGGGGAGCCTTAATATGTGTAAGTTCATTGGTGTGATGGTGTGCACGTAGGGATGAAAATGGTGTCAGTAATTCCCGACCGACCGACTACCGTTCCTGAATTTTTGATCGAACCATTTGGAAATGGTTCCAACAAAAATGGAAACGGAAATGGGTTTGATGTATGACCTACCTTTTTCCTGGTTTACCGTATTTTCGTGGAGATTACTGTGTTTATAATACGGCAATTACCGTATTTCTAAATAAATCGGTTTCTATGGCCCATAGTACATGGTTAAAAGGGAGACAATTCACAACATATTGTAAGCATGAACTTATATGGTATATAGTCATGTTAAGTTACCTACATGTTTTTGTAGTTTAGAATTTCCGACATGAATTACCGGTTTCTAATCGATTTTTCATTTTCGATTTCGTTTATGAGAAAAAATAGTAACGAAAATGGTTGAGGTTGTTTTCTAACTGTTTTCATCCCTATATGTAAGGATTGTACAAGCACTAGAAGAAAAACTAGGAACAAGAAGACCGAAGGAATAAATTGTCCTCATGGGATTTCGAAACAAGTGAGTTTTAGGGCTGGTGTTTTTGAACATCAATGTTTCTTGAAAATAGGGTGAGAGAGACAAAGATAACTCATGTTTCTTTTGAGCATAGGAATGCATGGCACACGAAAATTTTTTTTTGACTGTCATGGCACATGAATTTGACAACACGATTTCATATGTTTCAAACAATTCCTTGTAGGAATAAAAATTCCATCTCCAAGAGAGGCCCAAAGAGATTTGCCTCCCCATCGGCCGCGATTGATGACACGTTCGGCTAAGGGATCGACATGGCTTTCTGTTTCTCCATAGGCTAGGGGCAAAGTCTTCCTCCAAGGGCACTATAGCTGACGACGTATTCTTTGGCGCTAAGGAGCGGCGGCGTTAACGAGAATCCGCTCGATTGATGTTCACATGAGGGCATGATATCGTTAAAAGAAAACGATTACAAGCAAACGCTGGACTTATCTATCCTACGTGGACAACAAATTAATTTTTGGGATCTAATTTTTGGGCCTCTCTTGAAGATGGTAAAACTTTTTGAGCCCAAAATTTTTTAGGATGATCTCAATCTAAAGTTTTTGGAAACTAATTTTTGGGCCTCTCTTAGATATGCTTAGGCTCCTCCAAAATCCCCTAAAAAACTTACAAATATGGGCCTCATTTGGAATGCAGATTATTTTTCTCAATTCATGCTCGATTCAAAAAGATTCTTGTGAAAACCCTGTGAATTTCCTATAAAATTCCTGTAAAATTCTTATGTTCAAAGAGACCCAGGGTGACTTTCCCCTGTACAAAGGATAAGCATGCGAAAGTAGTCCTATAGTTTATGGGTCCTATGCATGAATTGGATAGGAGGTTAATTGTCATGCACCACGCTGTGAACTCTGTAGAGTCTAAGCCCATCTGAGTTGGAGTAGGTCCAAGCCCTACAAGATTATTTTCCATGAGCATGGCATGTATTTAGGCAGGGTGCAAGAGAATAGATGCAGTCCTTGGCAGTGGAGAGGGGACCGAAATATATAATACTACTTAGTACCTCTTTTATAACCACCCAATTTCTCATCTTGGTGTCTTGATAAGGTACTAATGCCCACTAATTTGGCATCACAAGTCTTAAATAGTATTATATGCAACCTAAATAAAATGCTAAGGAATAAGCATAAGTGTTTTTTTTCTTTTCTCTCCCTTTGTCTCTTCAGAGAAAGAAAAAGAAAATAAAGTTACATAGTGAATGTCTCACTCTCAGTACCTAAGGAAGGTTCTTGTGAACATAAATGCCCCATATCTAGTAAGAAAATGCATCTTTTCTTGTAGAATGTTTGTTCACAGGAGGCTTGTTGTTCATGCTCCTTCCTAGTTCCTACCATACTGTGATCAAAATCACTATAATAATGAAAAGTGCAACTGTGCAATTACTGTAGCAGGTAAAATTATAGAACTTTTTGTAGAGTTTCAGGAGCAATTTATGTATGTTTATGTAATACAGAACTTCCTGTAGAGTTTCAGGAGCAATTTCGGTAGAGTACTAGACAGATAAAGTGAACAATGCCACATCAAGGAAGATTCCAGAAATATCTCGAATGTGTCGACACACTTACACGGCACACATATCACCCCAACTTGGCACAATTGCAGGCCTAATCATATCATTGACATGGCGGCGCTGATCCTCAAGGTATTGATACTGAAGTACAGCAAAATGAACTGCTCACCATGAAGCTTGCACAGGTATGTGATTACCGACAGAACATTTAACTGTAAATTGCCCATCATGAAAAACTACAAGTACCTATTCTTTCGTTATAAATCTCATCAAGTTTGCATCGACAATCTGCCAAAAATATTCCTCAGCAACATACCTGCTTCTCCTTTGAGGCGAACTTTTCTAACAAACTGCTATTCTTAGGTTCGGCTTGCGAAAAAAGTGACGCAACTTTGGTGAATGCAGCAGGGTTGCTTTCAGAATGGAGGTAGGCTTTGATCCCTTCTCGACGATGCAAATTTAAAAGGGATTAAACAAAGAGTTAAGTCAAATCTAAACAAAACCTCGGGGGAATTTGTGATAGAAGAATGATGCAAAGTTCTGCACATTTGCACCTAGTTTTTTCCTTCCGTGTGACCTCCACTACACACACAAAGAATCATATGCACTTCACCTCTGCATTTTCTATGCATTGAGATTAGCAATGTGGGAGGCAGCTTGAGGCTAAACTATGTGGGCTATGCGAGATTTTTGTCCCTATATGTTTTATTTTATCTTTTTTAGGGTAGTCCCTATCTGAGCTTGAGAGAGTAGAGGCTGCATAGATTAGGGACTAGGTGAAGTTTCTCACAGAAACATTGGCTTATTAACTACCTAATCCTTTCTCCATGCTAGAGGTAGGCCATGATTGTGTTCTGTCAGACGGCTTGGAGCCTGCATATTCCACATTTAGCATAGCTTTCTTCTAATTGCATATGCTCCTATGAAACGTGAGGCATCTACAAAGTTTAATACAATTATATTCTGAAAAGGCCGCAGATAGGACAGAAATCCAACAATTGCCGTTGCTGAAAATATTACAGTTTGGCCCTGTTCGCAACTGCTTAAGTGAGTTGGCTTATTGCCTCGTTTTTCTCGCGCACGCTTCCCAAAACGATCAACGGTGCGTTTTTTGCAAAAATTTTCTATATGAAAGTAGCTCTAAAAAAGCAAATAGATCCATTTTTCAACTTTTTAATAGTAAATACTTAATTAATCACGCGCTAATAACGTTTCTCGTTTTACGTGCGACTTATTTAAGCCACCCAATAAACACTTAAGAACACACCCTTTGTCGGCTAATGGCAACAGCATGCACAATTTGCACAAATATTCTATAATTTGTTCTTTTTTGTATACGTTTCATGGATGGTTGAGTACATGAGTTCCATGGTTTCACTGTAAAATCCCTCTTTTCAGTAAAACTTTTCTTCATATGTAAAAACCAGGCCCAGAGATTCCTTGAGAGAAAAAAATGAATCAGATGCTTGTATTTAGATGTCATATAGCTCCGGTTTACTTTCGAAGCATTCCCTTTGCTACAGAAATAGTGTTGTTATGTATATGTTTCTTTCAAAATATTACTTTCAAATATTTTAATAAGATTCGAAGTCTTTTTTGTTAGAAGTAAAGCACACCCTGTCTTCAATTTTCTGCTGAGATTAAGCAATCGAAACCAGGATGGTCAGACCCTGAAGATTCTGATCGGAGAATGTAAATATTGAAGTTATTGTTTTTTTTCCCGACGGCACCGTGTTCTTGCAGTTGTCTAAATGGGTTTGAAATGAATAATCGTTCTCATATATAAACACGATTTCATGTGAAAAAAAAAATGCTCATGTCCGTCTCATCAGAAATACTTATAAAATCATTTTCATGATTAATATTTTATGATAAATAATTGGCTTTGCAAATAATTTATTTAATAAACTTTTGTTAAAAATATAAGTCGATGTTGGTTTGAGTGTGTGTGGCTAATACGAGTCAAGTTGGGAAAAAACTTATGCTCGGATATGGTTCTTTGTTTTTGCATGTGTAGGTGAGTCTTGAGGCCTCAGGAGTATTACTGGTGATGGATCGGGAGTCGACTTGGGAGAAGTTGATGTCCAGATCATTGAGAGATCACGCGGGATACTAAAGGCTAAAGATCAATACACGTGAAGGTGAAGATTCCATATAGCATATAAAAGGAATTGTGTACGTATGGAAAGAGGAGTTTATTTTGAATAGGAGTCCAAGATTGAAAAGTTTAAGTTTTAGGAGTAGGAGTTAAGTCCTACTTGGATTGGGAGTAGAGTCCTAGTAGGATTAGGAGTGGAGTCCTATTAGGATTAGGAATCGAGTCCTATTTGGATTAGGAGTGGAGTCCTAGTAAGACTAGAAGTTGAGTCCTAATAGGATTAGGAGTTCTGCTCCTATTTTGTGTAGGAGGTTTTAAGTATAAATAGATAAGGGGTTGAGGCCCTAGAGTCATAATTTTTGAAAGAGAAAATGCCACACCCCGATCTGGCACCGCCGTACAACGGCACCAAATAGGGCGTATCGCAGGAAAACAGCGCGAACTGCCTTCCCGCGGAACCGTGATACCGATACCAGTCCCAGGACACAGCGCTGGTATCCACAGAAATTAGAAATGCATCACTGCAATTCCTTAAATAAATAGATAGATAAGTAGACGTATACCTTAGCTTACGTTGCAGTTTCGGAGCAAGCCGGAGACAGCAACGAACAACACCGAGGCAGCGGCAGCAGTGGAACAGCAGACTAAGTCCCAATACATAGACAACGGCTGGGAACCAGGACGAAACCCTAATTTTCACTTTACTGCAACTCCAGCATCTAGCTCCCGACGGAGAACTATATATATATAGAGCAAGGGTGGTGAGTACTTACGTACTCAGCAAGTCAGGGGAATTTAAGTGGTTGTTGCAAGCTTCAAAGAGAGGCTGGTTATTTTGCAATCTGCTTTGTTTAAATCTTTTTAAATCTACTAGTATGTGCTTCTCAACAATTAGGGCGAGGTGAGTCTTGTCCAATTGGAGTGAGTTGTATCAATCTTTGAATCGGCGCAACTCTCAAGAGTTGGCCTTCGGGATCCAGCACCAACAACTGATCCAACCTCATTGGGCCCACAGCCCTGCTGTCCTTGATACTTCACAATATTTTTCAAAATCGGATTCCCAATCCGTAAACATCATTTCACAAGTAGTTGTCAAACAAAACTACGCTAAGGAATCACCTCACATCCGCCCATGACCGTGGGCACGGCTGTTCAAACAGTTTAGACCTTTGCAGAGGGAGTACACTTTACCTATACGACGCGACTCACTCTAGTCAGCAGCTCACATGCAATGGGTACGATTTGGTGACATAGAGGTTTTCGCGACAAGGCATTTTTCAAGCCCTCCCAGGTTACCCCATACCAACTGGAGGGGTCCTCAGACCAACAACAGTATAGGTCCGAGACCATGCTGTGCCAGGAACCTAGGAGGCACCCCCGATGCCCTCCCGCACGATCCACAATGGCACGCAAGGCGTCCCTAGGAGGCTAGTTACTCAGCCAGGAGTTATCCCATATCACCCATGTGGTTGTACTATCATATGTTCAGATGAAATTCCAGAGAAATCGGTCCTGAGCTGCAGAGCGGGAGACTCGTCCTGCTGGCACGATCCCCGCACCGTGGTTTTCACAAACCATTTTATTTTCAAGGCCCGACCCAGGTGTCGGGTTTTCCAAAGTTTCGTAAACCCAATTTTTACCCATCGTAGACATTTTTAAATTTGATAGGCGATCACCAATACCATGCCCGTCGACACGGATACCAGGATCTGTCAAGGGGGGTGACAAGGATGTTTAAGGGAATCACAATCAATCAAGGAAGTCATGCAACAAATGGGTTGGCGGCCAGTCGCTCGTCCTGCGACCGCAGCCGAGAAATTATAACAGTGTAACCTAGTGTATGCGATTTGTCAAATAAAATACTTAGTTCCAAAATTATGGGTTTGAGATGTTCAAGGGTGACTTGCCTTGCTCTAAGTCTTCACGGGTCTTTGAGAATTCGTTGCGAAATCTGCTCCGAAACGAAATTTCCAGCGACCATTACTATGCGCAAACACACAAAAATCTACACAATGACCAGTAAAAAGGATCCTATTTAGTGCTAATAATAGTGCCATTAAATAGATCTCAATTTTAGAAAATTACTGGAACTGGAACGGAATCAATTAGAGTTACAGATCAAGAGTTATGATTTTTCGAAGTTTAATTGAATTTTTAGAAATTGGAAGAAGGATTTAACTAATTTTCAGAGAAGAATATTCAAGAGAATATTCCCTAGGTCATTGGTAGGTGGGGGCCGCTGGCAGGCATGACCCACTGGGTAGAGGAAAAAAAATAAAGGGAGTGGGCCAAGGTGCCCTAATGTGGGCCCACGTGTCAATCTCAGGGAAAACAGGGGTGTGGACCGGCGGGTACCTGATTGTCAGGGAGCCGAGGGCACGTGGACATGGTTCGCGGTGGTTCAGGGAGAGACGGCCCACACCGCAGTGGCGCACGGTCCATGGACCGAGTCCAACCGGGCATGAGGGGAAAGGTGAGTGGGGCGGTGCACGGTGGTGGTCTGTGGTGAACCGGAATGGATGGGCCCACTAGACAGCGGCACAGCTCACGGGGGTTGGGTGCACACCCAAGCGTAGGACAGATGACTCGGTTTGCGCAGGGCCAGACCATGCCAAGCTGGCGCCAACGTGGTGTCGTCTTCTCTGTCGCGCATAGGAGCTGGGAAGGACTGGATCGGAGGGCTCCCGGCAGCGGAGAACGTCCCGGCGAGCAACGACAAATGGCGGCAAACGGCGACCACCGGTGGGGAGAGGAGACCAAGGGGAGTTGTTCGAGCGGTTCGGATCGTCGAGAGGCCGAGCGACGGTGGCCGACGACAAGAGCCCGAAGGCGAGAAGAGAGATAGAAGAGGGGATCCGGCTCGGCGTCCATGGCAGTGTGGCGGCCGTGGGGGAAGGATTTTGACGGTGGCGCATGGTCGTGTGCGGTAACAAAGGGGGGGGGGGAGACCGGGACACAGAGGACATCCATTGTTCGTTATTGCATGTGTTCGGAAGGGGCTCACCGAGGTGGCCGAGAGGAGCAGCGGGGCTCGGTGGCGAGAGAGGACATGAGGTGGGCGGTGACAGGGTGAGACACGGTTGGGGCCGAGGGGAGAGCGGCGTCCACGGCGACTGGGCTTCGGGATGACACACGGCCGATGGCGGCGGCCGGCTTCGGGAGGCGGCGTAGGACCGTCGGCGCTCAAGGAGTCCAAAGCAATCAAGGGGGGAAAAAACTCTCGGGAGGGAAGGTATTTATAGGCAGGGGAGCTCGGGCCAGGTCAGGGAGGAGCTTCAATCATTGGAACTCACTGATTGGGGCGAGAGGTAGGAGAAAAGGGCGCGGCGGCGAAAATTTTCCACAGGCGGCGAATTCAAATGGGCGGCCGGGATGCGCGAGGCGACGGTGGTGGGTTATCGGATGGTTAGGTTTGGAGTCCGCGCGCGGTCTCGGCCAAGGACGTCCTGGCTCGGTCAAGGACGCGGTGGCAGAGGCGGGACCACGGTGAGGTGAGCGGCGTGGCTCCTTTGACCACGGGGCCGTGGCGGCAGAGGGGCGAAAGAGGGGGAAAAAGGGTCAGCGACCGTAGCTGTCCAAGCCCTAGTGGCTAGCGGGTGTTGGTGGGGCCGGCAAGGCCATAGTGATGTCGGGCGGCGCACGGGAGGCCGTAGAGACAAACAGTCGAATGGCTTCTAGGCATGAGCCGGGACGAGGAACGGGAGTGGAGGAAGACGAAGCACAGTGTTGGGTGATTGAACGACAACGCGCGAGGCAAGGACACGCGTCGTGCATCCATCGGCGGTGACCGGTCACGCTCGCGCGATAGGAAAATCAATGGCTGGCGCGCGGCGCATGGGACACATGGTGGGAAACGGCTGCGCTCGGGCGTGGGCGAGGCGTAGGAGATCGGTCGGCTGTGCGCGTACGGTGCAGCCACGCGGCAGCCATCCATGGCATACGGCGATCCGCGCGGGGAGCGGGCGGCGCAGGCCGATCGACGGCGCGTAGCGGAAGCAGGGACACGCGTCGCCCATCCAGGCACGGCGCACACCACGGGCTCGGGTTTAGGGCGAACTGGGCTGAGAGGAGGGGGTGGCGGCCCAGGGTGAACAGTAAAATTTTCCTTTTTTTCTGGTATTTATTTGGGGGCTTTTTGAAGGCTTTCAAAGGGGTTTTGAATTCAAAAAAAAATCTTTATTTCAACCCAGAAAATTTGAGGAATTCACGGAGGGGTCCAAGGTGGCAATTGTTGGTATTTTTGGGATTAATCTCTTCCGAGAAATTTGTGGGGGATCCAACGGGAGATTCAAGGAGGGAGGATTAAATCCGAATTGCAATATTTAATTCAAATCTTTTTGGGGGAAAGTTCAAGGGCGTTTGAGGAGTTTTCCTGGGGCTCAAGGGTAGAAAATCGACACATATATATATGTTTAGAGAGGTGTATATATATACACACACATATGTTGGAGGAGCTGACTGGGAGGGTTGGTACATGTGTGCATGTATATATACATGCTCAAGGATATACATTTTTTTTATATATACACATGATGCATATATACATAGTTATATTGACGGAGAGGGCTCGAATATAGGTTCGACACCCAAGTTATATCATTTAACTCGGGATTTTATTTGGAGATTCAAGAGAGATAGGAAGCAAGGGAAGATACGGGATTTCTAGGAGAGAAACCAAAGGGGATATCTTAGGGTCCTGACTCGGAACTTCGGAACATATATCGAACTGGAGATTTGAAGAAGACGATTCAAGGACCTTGCCGTTAGGGTTTTAGGAGCGATGCTCGGATACGGCGACTCGATCTCAGAGGTTATTTTGGAACGGAAGATTTTGAGAGGAGGGATTTGTCGAGATCAAGGAAAGGATTTTAAATTGAGATCTAGGCACGACATACAACACAGCACACAAGATCGAAATTTTTACAGGTAGATTTTGGTAAATTATCGTTTAACGTCTTGCTGAAAGCGGAGCGTTACAGAAAAAAGCTAGAGTTTAGTTTTGAGAGAGAGGAGTGCTTTGTATGTGCTTAGTAAACACATCTTGATGCAATAAAGTTAATCTACTTTGAAGAGTATCTTCGGTGTGTATCCTTCTGAATTCCGATGGTTCTACCGGCAGACATACAGCGGTCAGACCGGTGCAATAGAGACGGTCTGACCGGTGCACTCCATTCAGGCTTGAGGGTTTCTTTTATTCCGCAAAAGATTTTGGTTTTTGGTATTCCTAGCATTCACTCCCTCTGGTAGGCTTGGTTCTTGTGTTCGATCCTACAAGTGGTATCAAAGCCTTGTTTTCTCTTTTTTATCTTCACCAATCTTGAGATTTAGCCATGGCTGACCGATTTTCAACCAAGCCGCATGTTTTTGATGGAGTTGATTTTCAATTTTGGAAAAAAAATACAATCATTTATTATATCTTAGGGTTATGATATTTGGCAAAAAGTTTCTAATCCTTATGATATTCCTGAGGCTATAATTGCAGGAAACAAAATTGAATTTGAAAACAAATGTAAAGCTAGAAATATAATTTTAAGTGGTGTTTCTCGCTTAGATTTTGATCAGATTTCTCATTTTGAAACTGTGTACGAGATGTGGAAGGCCCTATATGATTTTCATCAAGGTTCTTCTAACATCAAGAAAATATGCAAAGATGTGTTTAAAAAGGACTATATGGAATTTGAGATGAAATCTGGCGAAGCTTTGGATGATTATTTTACACGTTTCATTAAAGTTCTTAGCAACCTTCGTTCTCTGGATGATTCTTTTGATACTACTTATACACAGTCCGAAATTGCTAGACATCTTTTGAATAGTCTTGATATGTCTGTCTGGGAGATGAATGTTACATCAATTCAAGAATATGTTAATATGAATTCTTTAACCTTGGATTCTCTTTACACTAAATTAAAGAAACATGAGATGAACATTATTTCTCGCAAGATTGATTCTAAATTCACTGCTTTGGTATCTTCTTCGGCTTCTTCTATAGATGTTCTTTGTCATTTTCTATTACTGCTTTGAAAGCCACATCCGATGAACAACTCGAGCAAGTCTCTGAGGAGAACTTGGCTTTGCTTATTAATAAGTTTTCTTGAGCTTTGAATAATGTTAAGAATAGAAAAAAGGAGGTTCAGTCCAGTGCTTTGAATGCGAAGAGTTAAACCACATTCGTTCCAAGTGTCCTAAGCTTGGGAGATCCAACAAGGAAGACGAGGAGGAGAAGAACAAGAAGGACAACAAGCGCTCAACTTTTGAAGAGAAAAGAAAAAAAAGCAAACGCAAACTAGTATATCAATTGATAGAAGCCTTTAAGCAAGTTGAGTTAAGCGATGAAGAATATGAAAGCGACGGCGAAAGCATAGGTAAAAGTAAGCATTTTACAAGTTTAGCTCTCATTGCTTATAGTGTGTCAAACTTCGATGAAGATGAATCTAACAATGACGATGACAAGGTAAATTTTACTTATAATTAATTAGAACATGTTGCTTTTGATCTTGCTGATAAACTTGATAAATGTACTAAAAAGCTTAGAAAACGTGATCATACTGTTAATGTTCTAAATTCTGAAATTGCAAGATTAAAATCTCTAATTCTTGATGATGATGATTGCAAATCTTGTGAAGTGTTATTTTCTGAAAGTACTGCTTTAAGAAATGTCAATACTAACACTTCTCTAAGATTGGAAGCTAAAATTGAGAAAACTAAAAAACTTGAGTTATCTTTTGCTCTTGGTTTTATTTTGCATTCTCGTGTGGTTGATGAGTTGTTATTAACAAAGAATCTTTTGAAAAAGTATAAAGTTGCTTTTGGTGCTAGTTTCTTGTTTAATTTTTTATGTGTTAAAATGATTAAACAACACAAGGATGTTTCAAGTTTTAAAGCTTGCTCAAAGTGTTTTTTAAATGAGATGAAATTAAAAGATGCTCTTGGTCGTGTTGAGTTTTTGCAAAACAACATGAAAGCTCACGAAGTACTTTCTTGCTCAAATTGTCGCAAATAAAAAGGGATTGCAAAATCTTGTAAAAATTATGTTTCTTTGACAAATGAGGTTGCTTATTTGAAAAATTCTTTGCAAAGATTTTCCAATGGTAAAAAGAAGCTCAATATGATTTTGAATACTTTTAAAGTGAGCACACATAATAGAGGAATAGTTTTTGATGCACATGCTTATTTTACTAATCATCCAACAAGTATTCTTGATTTTTCTAAAAGTAGTGAGATTTTGACAATACCCGAACCAAAGAAAACGATTTTTAAATCCGCTGAAATTTTGTCGAACCTTTTTACAACTTGTGCAATTGATTTTTTTTCTTCTTCTAAGGAAAAAACACATATGAAGTACAACTACTCTCATTGTGGTAAGGATAGGCATTTGGTTCAGTTTTGCTTTAGACTTGCAAGAAAATAAAAAAAATAGAGAACGTGAACTTACAAGGTTGAGGTGATAAAGGTCGAGCTTTTCTTAAAGTGACCCGGTCAGACCACAAGCCCTAGGGAGGTCCAACCGGTGGCCATGGGTAGTTAGATCGCAGGCACATCAGCAATCAGACCGACGGCTGACGGTGGTTAGACCGACTTTTCAGTATTGGTCGGATAAGTTTTCGGTAAAGCCCCATGGTAAGTTTTTAGGTAAGTCTGGTACTGATTCTATTTATGCATATACATGTACTTTGCCTACTGGTTCTATTGGACGTGTGTCTTAGTGTTGGATTCCTAAATTTCTTATTTCTAATACCAACACAAAGGCCTCAACATCTTCTTGTGCATAGGTCTTTTAGCGGCATACTCCCCATGTGCATTAAAGGATTAAGACATCATTGCTTTTAAGGTAACATTGATTTACTTATGAATTGGCAATATAATATCTACTTCTTCAATAGCTTTTTCCTCGCTAGTTATGGAGATAGTAATTTTTGATAATAATACAAGTGGATATATGCCAATTAACGAGAACCTTGGTGAAATCGTTGGCAATTGGTTGTCTTTTTCAAAACCTTTGATATCTTCTCTATTTGCTTTGTTTTTTCGTCAGAAGGGTTTGGAGGTTGTTTTGAGGGGAAGTTATGTTTTTCGATGCATTCATGTTTAATTTATTGCATTGCTCTCATTTTGAAAATAAAAAAGAAAAGTAGAGCTTTATTTTATATCTCTAGTATATTCTCGTGCTTACTAGCAATATAAGTAAGGTTTTTTGGTCGCTACTTTAGCTTGTATGCATTCTAATCTTTATATGAGCCATTGCTATTACTTTTGAGGGATATGATGTATGACACATAATTCTTTTACTTGAATTAAGTAAAAATGCAATATTGACACTGGTGCTTGTTTGAATGACTTATGCTCATATATATGCTTGCTGAAATTTTCGTTCCTCAAATGCTCTAAAGATTTCTCAAGTGAAAAAAAAGCTTATATGAGAGAAAAATGGATAACGAATCCTTGCAAACAGTATTCACGACAAGGACGTATCCGACATGAGGAAAATAATGGGTGCCAAATCCTTGGAAACTATATTCATAACAAGGACGTACTCGAAATAATTGAGAGATTTTCTTTTGTGCTATTAAAAGGCAAATTGAAAAGAAGCTCAAAAATAAAACTTGATGAAAATTCTCTTGTAAAGGGCAAGTTAATTTGAGAAAGAGTGTTTAGTTCAACTTGTCTATGTGTGGGGTTTTTCTTTCAATCTATGTGCTAGTGATTATGTTGTATTATAAATTATTGAAATCATGAATTTTTAGTGCTGATTTGATTTTGATTGTAATATCATTGATTCATTTTTGGACTATAACTCATACGTGTTTGTTAGTTGGTCAATCTATCTCTCTTGTCTTGCAACATATGTCCCTGAGTTGCTTTAAGATATATTTCAAAAGCTCCTAGAAAGAAAAATTCAGAAGAAAATTGATAAATATTTCATATTTATTGTATTTGTACTTTCATGGTTTATATTTTCTCTTTTGAAATTCTTGATGAAATCATTGTCAAAGGGGGAGAAATATATAAAATGCATGCTTAAAGAAAGGGGAGCTATTTGAGAAAAAGGGAGAATTTGAAACTTTTGACAAGTTGATCGATTCTTAAAAATAGTCGATTTTGTGTTTTTATTGCAAATATAGAGACGAAATTCTTTCTTTTAAAAAGGGGAGAGTTTTTCTGTTTCGCTTTTGTGGTTTTTGAGTCATCAGTGTTTTTGACACTTCTTGATTTTTATTTTTCAAAAACATCAATTTGCATTTCGAAATGTTGCCAATGTGTTCATCAAGAGGGAGATTGTAAAATCATTGTCATGATTAATATTTTGTGATAAACAATTGGCTTTGCAAATAATTTATTTAATGAACTTTTGTTAAAAATATAAGTCGATGTTGGTTTGAGTGTGTGTGGCTAATACCAGTCAAGTTGGGAAAGAACTTGTGTTCGAATATGGTTTCTTTGTTTTTGCATGTGTATGTGAGTCTTAAGGCCTCAGGAGTATTGTTGGTAATGGATCGAGAGTCGAATTGGGAGAAGTTGATGTCCGGATGATCGGAAGATCATGTTGAATACTAAAGGCTAGAGATCAATACACGTGGAGATGAAAATTCCATATGGCATACAAGAGGAATTGTGTGCGTAGTAGAAGTAGGGGTTGAGTCTTACTTGGATTAGGAGTAGAGTCCTAGTAGGATTAGGAGTCGAGTCTTATTTGATTAGGAGTGGAGTTCTAGTAGGATTAGGAGTTCTACTTCTACTTTATGTAGGAGGTTTTAGGTATAAATAGATAAGGGGTTGAGACCCTAGAGTCATAACTTTTAAAAAAGAAAAAAACTAGGGTTTAGTTTTGAGAGACAAGAGTGCTTTGTATGCGCTTTATAAACACATCTTGATGCAATAAAGTTAATCTACTTTGAAGAGCATCTTCGGTGTGTATCCTTCTGAATTCCGACGGTTCATCTAATAAGAGTGTGGGTTTTACCGGCGGACATACGGCGGTCAGATCGGCGCATAGAGACGGTCTGATTCGATGCACCATCTAGATTTGAAGGTTTCTTTTATTTCACAAAAGATTTGGTTTTTGGGGTGTTCCTACCATTCACCCCCATCTGATAGGCTTGATTTTTGTGTTCAATCCTACAGTACTTTTGAATTGTGATGGCAATATGCTTTGGGTTCTGATTGCCTATGTCGTTAGGTACGGATCTTATTCATCATCTCTTCCACTGAATGACACACGGAAAGTGATGTTACTTATATGAATTGAGTCCGCTCAGGCCTAAATAACACAAGTCAGCGACCAGAAATGCCTGGATGATCCAGAAATAGGAGAGATATTTGAGGCCAGCTTGTGTTCAATAAGGAATAATGCTCAGAAAGACTCCAAATCCTGCTGGTTGCAATTGCACGATTTACACCTGAAAATTCGAGAGAAAAAAAACTTGTTTCCGTACTCTCTTTCACTTCTTAATCATGTGATTTTATTTTATGTGTACAATTTGTCCTTTTTTATTCAGTATATGAACCTCGAGGCTTCTGAAAAGAAGTGGTTTTTGGAAGGAAAGAAGTATTTAAAGTGAAGTTTAGTGCAGAACCTATCCTCTGATCACGACTTTATAGTCCAGAACAAAGATAATTCTGTTTATCTTGGCGCTTCTGAGTTGTTTAATAAAAGTTCATGCGTGTGAAGGAGGAGAAAAGAATAATGAGATGAGTTACAAAAATGCATTTGTCAACTTTAAACCATCTTTTCACATGAACACATGCATATGCTAACATTTTCTAAAAAGATCTGATTTTATTCCAATCCACTGGTGCAGCCACCCTAAGTGTTCCTTTGGTGCCACATTCTGTCAGAACTCAGAATTCCATGGGTTTCAAGGTGCAAAAACCTGCCATTACAAGTCCTATTTCTGCTTGCAGTAACTCTGTGCCTGGATGCGCCGAAATGGTAAAAAGGATGAAACAGAATATGATGATCTGTATGAAAACAATTCTTCTGCACTTTTTTCACTTGTTAGAACTCATGCATGGGACACACTTCCATTAAGTACAATATCATCTAAAGGAGGGAATTTTATCTCATTTTACCACTTAAGTTTCTGGTATTGCTTCTCCTCCCAAAAGGAATAGAAAAGCCTCTCAACTGCCTGAAATGACATGATAGATTTCATCTGAATTCCTTGGCTGTTTGAAGCTCTAAAAGAAACTACAGGAGCACAGGTTTTCTCCTGCCCATTAACTGATTGATGCGTGTCAACATCACCCGATTAAACCATGTCGTGCGAGATGCCGCGAGAATTTCTCGTGTTCTTGGAGCCCTTCTTTTTGGTGATCAATTTGGCGACTGTTGTGAATCACCAAAGGCATTATCTTGAAGCTTATGGAGCAGGGGAATCCAAGCATAATAATGTTCTTGCCTTTTTTTTCCCTACCTTTTTCAAAAATGTCAATGCTTGCATGTACATGGTATTGCATTTACATCTTGGCATGGAGCCACAAAGTTGAGTGCATACAGAAAGCGGCAGCTGAAAAGGGAGGTTAGGGGTATGTAGCAACAAGAACATCAAACAGCTAGGCGGCACTATTCTCGCATTGCAATCGAACGAAGTACAAGCTCTTGAGACTACCTAGGCAAGAATCCGGTTTCCTTTATGCTGAATTCCTCCCTGTCACTCATCTGATCGTCAGAGAATGGAGCAACACTGCTCTTTTTTTCCTTGAAAAGAAAAGAAAAACAAGGCTCTAGCATTCACTAGATCCCCCTAGGTGTGTAGAGCAAGGTGTACAATTCCACACTGAAATTTGCTCATCTGGTTTCTCATAGATAAAATTGTATGACAAAATTAACATATTTGGTACGGCCAACCAAAACAACGGAAATTAAATTTCTTGGTTGAATTTAAATTGTTTCTCTCAAAATTTCTTGTTTGAGAACGACTGTCCAAATTTTCTTAGATGATTCTGAAATTTTGGTGCCCCCTAATATTTTTGCTATATGAAATCTACAACACTAGTGTGAAGAGGTGAAACTTAAACAGGTTTTGATGGGCTAATCTCTCGTAAGCCCAGAGAGGGAATGTGAGGCTAAGGAGCTAAGCCTATGAAATGGCGCCACTGATCACTTCATTGGTTAGGGCATCGCCTTGGCATAGTTGGGATCCTTGCACCTTTTGTGAGATCCCCACTATGTCATTGCCACCATCAGCGAATGCCCTGCACTACTAGAGAACGGGCCATCTGTGATGGGTGATAAGTACCATTTGTATTAGATAAGTTCCCCGTCATAGATAAGTGGTCACAAATATGAGACCTCATCTACGTTGGGTGACTACCTAACAGAGATATTTGCTATCTGTGACGAACCAGATTAAAGGTCCATCACAGATATGGCTCTCTCCTGAACTAGTATTGTTTTACCGTCCTCATAAATGACTCATCTGTGATAGGTTATAAATACCACACATCACATGTGACTTGGTCATCTATGACGGGCTGTACTGCCACTCGTTAGAGATGAGATAATCCAAGATGGGGCACGCTCACCCATCAAAAATGACTCGTCATGGATGCTAGGTCCTGTAGTAGTGCTGGAAACCTTGCTCTTCCTAGCCGGGACGGATTTAATGCTTTCTAGCTAGCATTTGCAAGCAATAGTGTATAACGAACAATATACAGTTCATGAGTTGATGTGTTGTGCTGCATGATGAATCAAAAGAGATTTTTGTTTTTTTCATAATCCTTAGAGAAAACACCATCGCATTGTATCATGTTTTCTAGTGTTAATTTGTGGTATCTTGATGCTAGGAAGATATGTATTAGATGGTCTAAAAATTAACGATGAAATAGCGAGGTGTGTGATACTACCTTTGTATTTACATATATATACATATATATATATATATACATATATATACATATATATATATATACATATATATACATATATACGTATATATACATATATATACATATATATACAATATATATATGACACCGTTGACTTTATTCGGTTAAACTTTTAAAACTTTAACCGTCGATAACTCTCAAAATATTTAGTTTGAAGACATAAAAATCATATTGGTAGATTTTTCTTATAAACATTTACAATATTGTAATTTTATTAGATATTATCATTATATTCCAATAAAAAATGGTGGTTAATGTTACACACTAAAGATCAAATAAAGTCAATAGTGTCATTTAGTTAAATACGGAGGTAGTATCATGTAATGCCTTCATACTTCTCATAAACCACATATAAAATGTCTTAAACATGAAGTAGGAGCAGATGCTCGGTGGTATGAAATGCAGAGAACTACAAGAAGAATTTCTTCTCCTCCGATCCTCCCTTTTTTTTCTGTTGAAAATATAGCAAGCATTTCCTCTTTGTTGCCTCTTTGGAATAATGCACCAATCGAGCAGAGGCAGTGTGACAGACCACAGCCCTAAACATAAAATATAGTAAACCATGTCACCGTTCACACATAAAAAAAAGCACGACATTATACAAAAGGAACAATCTTGTTTTTGCTCTTTAGTAGTGGCAAAGAGATCACCGATGGATGCCGCATGCGATCCATGCATGGCTGGCTGCGTGACCGGTAACCTACGGGGAACGAAACTTTTCCGCATGAGAAAGCCCCTCTACGATCCTCTAGTCAGCCACGCACAAAAGTGCCAGAATCCTATTCCTATCCGAGTGATCGAGCCATGTTTTATTATGCTGGCAGATGTTTTATTATATTGATAGTGTGTGTATGTGCGTGTGTGGACGTGAGCTAGAATAGTTTGTGCATTTGTGTATGATACTATCTCAGTCACGTTTGTCTCTCACGATACAACAACCATCCATGTGTTGCTCGTGTATTTGTGTCTATATATCATACTGTCATATTTATGCTAACGGAGTGTATATGTACGTGCGTAGACATGAGCTGAAACAATTTGTGTGTCTGTGTATGATTCTATCATATGTTATGCTGACGGAGTGTGCATGTGCGTGTGTGGGCATGAGCTGGAACAATTTGTGTCTGTCTGTCAATCACGTTTGTCTCTCAGTTACAATAATCGTCCATGTGTTACTCATGTATTTATGTGTCTGTGTATAATACTGTCATATATACTAAGCTACTATGAGCCTACGACCAGGAACAATCTATAGTCTTTCCATTGGATGTCCTTGATTCGAGTGGTGATTGCAGATAAAGAACAAACTCACAGCCGAGGTCACCTTGTTTGAGAAAACAATAGGTGCACCACCAGCCAAAAAGCCTTCTTTTAAGTCCATGTATCATACTTTTTTTTTAAGACTATGTACATCATATTATATCGTGTTGAAGATAGAGACCGAGTTTTAATTTATTATTAAAAAATATATCTTACTTTTTATGTTATATGTTCTTATGTTATATATATTATAAGGTGTTTTAGTTTAGCGTGAATTATAATTTGAGCCTTATATTATTACTAAATTGTGAGTTTGGACCAGGTCTTAACTGATGTTTTCACTTTAGTTTAGACCATACTTTGTTACCAAATGTTTCGACTCAGGCTAAGTGTTCCACCTGTCAGTGAGCAAAATGGGCTGGAGCTAGCGAGCGCAGCGGTTCGATGTCCTTTCCGCAGCCGGCGGGGCAGCGATCTCCTCCTCCTCCGGCGGCGTCTCCTCTGCCGCACCCATCATCTCCGCCTCAAATACCACGCGCAAGCAGCACAGCCCGGCCGGCAACCTTCGTGGTTCTTCCCCTTCGCCGGTGCTGCCAAGCTGCTGATGAGCAGGGAAGAGGAGAGCAAGGAGAGGATCACAGGGAAAAGCAAATTTGAAGACAGAGCTCGAGCTCAGGAGCATCCCAGAGCAGAGGAGAAGGTCCATCGGGCGCGGGAGGTCCCGAGTGGAGAAAGAAATACAAGCTCGAGCGAGCCAAATAACTCTTCCCGTGTTCAATCTCCTCAGCAGACCTCTCCGACCTCGACCTGCTGGCGGACGGAGCGAGGTCGCGCATGGCCTCCTCCGACGCCGGCAGGCCTTCCTTCCGGTCGTCCGCCCGCGCGTCCCCTTCCTTCCCACCGGCAAATGCGTCGTCCACCTGCGACACCGACACGAGTTGGTGCTTGGTGGTGTTGTGGTGCCTGTAGCTGACGTGCAATAGCTCACCCAGCCGTTGGTGGCTTCCTGATCCAGTGTGCGTGTTGGTGATGAGGGTGTGGGCTGAGGGATTCATCGGAGTTGAAGGAGAAGGCAGAGGGTAGTCTAAAGTGAAAGCATTGTCTAATTGGTAGTCCAAAGTAAAACTTGGGTAAAAATAACTAGCCCAAACTGCAATTTACTCTTCTTTGATTAATGTTATCTCGTCCTAGCATTTCCAACTCTTATCTAATGGTTGTCATAAGCAGTTTATATTGCTTTCTCTGGATACGGCCCATGTTTACGTACGGAATGCATTGGTAGCACTGAACTTGCAATCGGTCCTCTTTTTTGGGAAATTTGTGAAGTTATCATATATATAATCATATTTGAAAACCCTGTTGATTGAGAGTATGCTGGTTTATTTTCTAAAGTTGTGTCTCGAGATCTCAATAGAAGTTTTCATATGCTCCACAAAACGTCGAATTTTAAACATAGGTTTAACATAGACATGTTTAGTCCTGAACGGAAAAAAATGGGATCCCTGTCAGACTGAGCGTGCTATGCATGCTAACGATAGCAGTAAAGCATGTATACTTTCTGTTGAGGGTTATAGTAACACTGACAGAAATCCAAGAGTATTTTTTCTAGTCTATCAAACTTTGGTCGGCATTTTATTAATTGACTATCAGGTTTTTCTTGTCCCCAAAGGGAGTCATTTGCAATGCTGCGTACGCAGTACATTTTCTTCACACATGGTCATCGTACTTCATTGTCATGATTATTCATTGTCTCTGTTCAAGATGATATAGCGAGTTACTATAAGTTTTTTCTTTTGGTGTGGTTTGAATTGCCATGGCTCTTTAGATCTTATTATCTCTTCTACTGATTTTTTACTAGCTTATACAGGCAAAATGTAGCATTTAATTAGTGCCGGTTTTGAGGGCTTAATCTTAAAGCTGCTTTGAGATTGAGCTCCTTGCAAACAAGCTATCATTTCAATGGCTCTTTGCATGATTTGAGAGTTACACCCTAGTCAAGTTAAGAACAAGTTTTCTCTTGGTTAAATGCACAGATCACTGCAGTTACAGTCTTACATCACCAAAACTTGGTGAGGAGTTATTTGGTACCAAATTTTGATGGTTGCATGCAAACTGCAGAACTCTTAACGTTGATCTGGTTTAGTTCTAAGCAGCAAGTCTTTAATTGTTTCGTCTAGAGAGAACCACTTTTATTCAACAGTAATGAAACCTTCCTTTGTTGTGAGGATAATTTCCACTTTTTGCTTTTAGCTGTTATGGTCTGCTTGATCTGTGTTGGGTGTAATGCCAGAAGTACAATCCCTTTCCAGAAATAAGATATGCATAATCCTAATTATGCGATAGCTGTCTTATATACCATCTGTACTTAAAAGTTATGTATGAAAAATCTAGAAGCCATGATTTTATCGAGAATAAGCAACTTTTGTTTAAGGCTTTAAGCATGAAAATTGCACATGCATGTTAAGCAACTCGGCTCTTGGTTAAGCTTGAATAGTCAAATGTGTTATATATGCATCTGACTAATAATTACATACATTTAGTTGTAGATTATCTTTTGTTTTCGCTACAATTATTCGCACCCTTTGACATTATCTTTATCCTCTCCGCGTTGAGAGAATTTAGTTGTTTGGTGACACTGGTTATGCTATGTTGAAACATTGGTCATTTTGTCTTTTCCGTTTCAGGGTCTTGATCATCATGGTGCTAAACAACCTGAAAATTCAAAGTGTCCTTTTTAACAACAGATGAGTCTAATCTTCTTGAAGAAACAAGCTGCGTCATGTCTCCTTGTTCCGGAAACGCACAACGTAGCTAATATCAGTTATCTTCCCAAGAGAGCTGATATGGTGCATCACAAGAAGAAGGAAGATTATTGTGAAGCTTATGCAGCAGCGGTAATTTTTTCTTACCAGCGATTATGTTTTATTCTATGTGTCCTGTCTCTGTGATTCAGGCCTACAAAAATAAAGATATAGCTCTTTCATCTTTATGCAAACATATTGTATAAAAAGTTTATACTCCTAAAATATTGCAGTCAGTGCTTACTCTCTGTGTGCGTGTTTTGTAAAAGACATGTTGGATTGTTGTTTTTATTATCTGATTGGCTTTCATGTTCCGTGTATTTATCACAAAACTATAGGTTTAATGTCAATGTCATCAGAAAACTACAAGGTTAGGGATTTAAAGTAAAAAAATCTATAGTTTTGTGATCATTTCAATGTTAAATCTATAGTTTTGTGATACAATGGCTTAAATATGTAGTTCGGTGACAAATTTAGTGCTAATTCTATAGTTTTGTGATACAACACCTTAAATTTGTAGTTTTGCGATAGTTTAGTCAAAGTATTTGTAGTTTTGTGAAATTTACTCTGCGAATTTGCATGCAGTGAGAAAAGTTCCGTGATTTAAAAAGATAGAAAAAACGATCTATCGGGGTAATGATTGATGATCATATTTCTGTATTCCCCTTGCCTTGTTGTTTATTTCCGACTTACCATCTTACATTATGGCCTTCTACATGTTTTCCAGTTGACACAAAACACTACCATGACAAATGATTTGCCTTTTCTATTAAATCTACTGCTAGATAGCATATAGTGCTTGCGAAATTATCATTGCTTAGGTACTTTGTGAAGAACTCTTACTTAGGTTTTGATCTAATTGTACGGGGGAAGTCTTCAACACCTCCGTTGAGAGACAATTTGTTTCAAAATTAATGAAGTCTTTCTTTATTGAGAGAACAAACTGAACATTTATACTTCCAGCTGGGGTATACCTTAGACCTTAATGGTTGAGTCAGTTTGCATGTCAATTCTATTATGGAATCAAAAATTGATTATATCATACTTGGATATTGCTCTTCTGACACTTCAAACAGGTTATATGCATCTAAACAGTAATTACATACATTTACCTGTAGATTTTCATTTTTTCGCAACAATGATATGTGTCCATTGTCATTAACTCTGTTCTCTGTGCATTGAGTATAGTTGTTTGGTAGACTACTTATCCCGTGTTCATATCGTTGAGCTATATATATTCTGTGTTCTGATTTTCAATTTCACAGCCAATGTTGACATGGTGTAAAAATCAAAAGGGCCAGCAAACAAGACTCCTGTTCTCAACCCCATAAAAGTGTTGTGGATTCACGGAAAAGAATTTCAGAAGATAATCTTGTCTCAGGGCACAAGAAGAGAGCTAAGATTGCTTACCCAACCTGTTCAAGTCCTTCCGACCTAAGCAAGCAGAATGTACCAGAACATGATTCAATGTCTCAAGAAGACTCAAGAGCAAGAACAAGAATTGGGTGTTGCATGTCCACCGCAGGTATCCTGTATCCTGTCTTACCAACAATTATGCTTTCTCTTAGGTTTTCTATATTTGTTTTTAAACTCTACTAAAATGATTTTATTAATTTTCATTAAATATATCCGCTTATTAGAAATTTAATCTGTATGGTTCCTACATTTTTATATAAAATATTTGCTTGAATGTTTATGCTATTCTAAAGTAAAGTTGATGCGATGTGATTATTCCAAGGTTTATATTCTACACTAATATTATGGTGTTATCAACTTGAGCAGATTGTCATTAGTGTTTTTCCAAAAAAAAAGTTCTTTTTTGCGCTGCATGCAAATCATTTAGCATAGATCAAATGAGATCTGTCCATGCAGCTTATCATTCTTTGGTTAAACACATTATTTATGGTCTACCAAATCCAAATGCTCTAAATTGAATAACTATGAATGCAAACCATTGACATTATATTGCTGTGAACTCAGCATAATCTCTGTTCTGATATATCTTTCTATGCTAACTTTCTTGGCCAGTTGAACTGTTACTGAAAGTGAGAGCTATCTGGTAAATTATTTGCTTTTAACACAACATTCGATTCGTTTTGCTAAATTACTCTTATGGAATGTCTAATATTTGGTAACACTACTATTACGCCTGCAGCTTGTGGAGTCACAGCAGATTTTTGTTAAAGGTGTTTTTGGAACAACTTCATTACAGTTTAATTTGGCAAAAACTGCATTGGACTTAGTAAATGAAGTACACCAAAGGATTGGATTCCATGCATCCAACCATTATCTCACATGCAATGGAAAAGTACTAGAACACAACCAGGCACTTCATAAACAAGGTGTCTCTAGAAATTCAACTGTTTATTTCAACCCAAGGATGCATGGAGGAGTAAGGTATGTGCTCAACTGTTCCTTATATTGCTATTTGTGAGTATGCGTGTGTTGTTTAGTTCTGACGCGATGATAATAAAAAATTCAAGAAAGGTTTGAGAAGATACCTGAGAAAAATTGGTAAATTCATTGCTAACACCACCCTCTCTGATGGAAGTTCCTACCCTGAACTGAAAGACAATGGGTGTTCTTAGTTCTGGACAGAGCTGGGAGGGAGAATTTTCACTTGATTCATTTGATGTTGATGACGATTGTAATGTCCATATTTGTGAAACGGGAACACTTGTTGAAGCCAACGAAGATATGGTGAAGCAGAATTTGGGAACACTTGCCTAAATTATTAAGCAGACATTTCAATTGGGCGGCAAGATGCCACCTTACCTGTCAGACTCAGTCAGCATTTTGGAGAATGAAGTGCCAGCTGATGATTCGCTTGATGCGGAGTTCAGATTTATTGTCGATAAGCAAATATTGTTAGCGCCCGGGACCGTGTCCGGGCCCTCTTGCCTGGGAACTCGCACGTGCCCGGGTCAGCTCCTGTGCCCGGGCCCTCGCGCCCAGGACCTCGCGCCCGGCGTCAGCGCCCGGGAACTCGACCGTGCCCGAGTCAGCGCCCGGGCCCCGCCCCCGGGAACTCGACCGCGCCCGGGTCAGCGCCCGTGCCCGGGACCTCGCGCCCGGGACCACGCCCGGCGCCCACGGTTAGCCGGAACCTCCGGCCGGGAGCAAACGCACTCAAGAACACGCTAGACAGAGAGTTTGGTGCTGCCCCAAAACCACACACCATTTTCTGTTCTTTCCTTCTCCTTTTATAGCGAATTTACAAGTGCACAGCGTCCGCACGTCGCGCCCATGACGCGTCCATCCCACGTCCGTGACGTCGCCCACGAACCATCGTACAGACGCATACGCGAGCCATTCTCTCTACGGCCTCATGACGCGTCCGCCCATGACGTGAGATCCTAACTAACTACAGTGCAAGGCTTAACTAACAGCCCACACACACACGCACGCATGCGTCTCGACCGGGAACGCACCACGGTCGGGATTATTAGCTAACAGTGCTCGGGAGGATAACGATCCAAGCCGAGCCCCAAACTCTACGCTAACAGAAAAACGAAAAAACGAGCGGGAACTCAGGATTACAATGCTTACATTTCACCCCCTAAGCCTGAAGTTCCTTGCTGATCTTGATGACACCCAACTTCACACGTAGCTCACAGAAGCGATCATGCGCCAGTGGTGTGGCGCCCGCGGGAGGGCCCACAATGTGCACACAGTACCCGATCCCTGGATCAGTAGTCGGATACGCACAAAGTCATCGGTGATACAGCTCAGAGTACAACATATACATATCAGAGTACATACATATATAATACAAAGGTTTCTATCCAGGACAGGCCCCGGATAGACAGAAGCAACAACAGGATAAACTAGCGAGAACAACACAGGCAGGGCGGAAGCAGGGAGAAACCACTCGGCAGAAGAACACAGCTACACCACAGGCTTGGTTGGGAACTAGACTCGAAACCTCAGAAGTCCTTGTAGTCAGCTTGGTCTTGGAAGAACTCGGCGGCAGTCGGGTCTTCGTCTTCTTCTTCTTCGAGACCTACTAAACATATATATGAACAAGGGTGAGTACTGTCGTACTCCGCAAGCCGGGAAAGAGGTGCCATGTCGGCTGGACAAAGGGGGCTAAGAGTTTCATTTGCGAAAGACTGCTTTTAGAAACATTTTTGCTTGTCAAAATACTAATGTGTCAAGTTTTAGTTGTTAGAAAGAGGCTCATACCTCGATCCATTCCGCAAGTTGCTTTTCAACAACTCGCCACTTAATGAATCATATTCTTCCATTTTCACATTAGATTAACATCCGAGTGGCTCCGACCACTCCATTCGGTCTGCTGTTTTCCCGAGTGGCTACAACCACCCGTTGACCCTGAGACTCGGCTACAACTAAATCTCAGCTATTTCTTTTAGCACTTTCCGGCTACAACCGGTTATATCCGCTACACTGGCTACAACCAGTTAGCTCAACCTTTTGCTGCCCTGGCTACAACCCGGGAGCATGCTCTTTATCGTCTTCTGGCTACAACCCGAAGACTTATCTCCTGATTACTTTTCACACACTTGCTTATGGTGCTTCAATACCCCGGGTCACACAGGCCCGTTTCTGGCCACACAGGCCTTCCGTTTGCTTACTCGGCAAACTCTGGTCACGATTCCCTTCCCACAAATCAGCTTCGCAAACCACTGGCAAACAAATCTACGCTATGGGAATCACCTTACATCGCCCTTATCTGTGGGCACGGCTGTTCGAACAGTTCAGCTAAAACTCTGCAGAGGGTGCACACTTTACCCAAACGACACAAAACTTACACCGAGTACTGGCCTGTACCGGAAGTTTGTGACAAGGCCATTTCCAAAGCCAGTCTAGGGTTATCTAATGCCAGCAGAAGGATCCACACAGGATCAATGCTTCAGGTCGGCTACAACCACCATCAGCACTAGGGCCCACGAGCCACAACTCAGATGAGTCCACTCCAGTCGGCACTAGATTTCCCTAAACCTACAATTTACTCGGCCAGGGGCTGCCCATACTACCCGTTTGGTCGCACTGTAAAATGCTCGGATGAAATTCCCAAAGGAAACGGTCCTTATCGACAATAGATAGCCAGGCCACACAGGTACTGACCCTGTACCTCAAGGTTTTCCCAAACTTTTACTTATTTCACAAACACGCCGATACACAGAGTACCGGGTTTTCAAACAATTGAGTAAAAACCCATATTTCCCAACGACAAACAACGATACAGGGCTAAGCATTCTACTCGGCAATCGTACCCAACGGATATGATGCCAACGTGTCATTTATGGGGCTTTCAAGGGAGAAATACATCAAAGTCCTACCAAAATAAGTGCGACTACTGGGTAGGTCCGTCGGTTGCGCTTGCAGACCGAGGCCAAACAATTTACAGTGTAAACTAAGCATGCATATTTTGCAAACAACATAATTTTGCATATATAGGAGACAATATGGTCAAAGGGGCTTGCCTTGTTCCAGAGAAGGATCTTCCTCAGCGAAGACGGCTTCTGGATCGTCCTCCGGTTCAGGCTCTGGACAAGCAGAAAGGACAACCACTGATAAGTTGGAAAGAGATAAAACACTTAGGGAAAGAACGCTGCGGGAGTCGATTGCAGAAGGATAGCAGTCGGCAGAGATAGCTGGCAAACCGGGCAACAAGGCTCACCGGTTAGGAACTCCGGGCGAAGCAGCAAACAGCGGCGAGGGAGCTCGGGAAGTAGGAAACGGCTCCGAGGCAGGGAAGGAAGAAGATGACAATTCAGCAGAGGTGGCCAGGTTGCAAAACAAGGGAATGAATAAGCATGGGTGCTCACTTATAGCCGGCGCGTGAGGCAAGGGCGCGTCGACGCAGGGTGATGGAGAAAAGGAGTCAAGATAAGCTGTCAAGGCGATAAGACGTTGAGACAGGGATTGACTTTGGAGCTGGGCGTGGCCGGTGGAGTTGGTAGACACTATAGCGGCGATAATACACTAAGGTCGTAGCAAGGACAGGTTGGAGGAGCCTCACTGACAGGGCTGCTGACTAACCACTGGTCCAAGCGATGCGGCGGGGTATTGTCCACTGGTCCGAACGATGCTGCGAGCAGGTGAAAGCTGATTACTTCTCCACGTCGGTGGTTGGCGTCCAACGAGAGGGGCGCAACCGGGTGAGATGATAAGACAACGGGGAGATTATCAAAGTAGTCGGCCACTTCACAAGGTTACTCGGTAGCAAAGGTGGCCGAGTGACACAAGGGAAAAAGGCAAGACACAGGAACTGAGTAGGAATCTACTCGGCACAAGGGGAAAAGGTAGTCGGCTGGCCAGGGAGAGAGAAACTGGGGCACAGCTGAACGGGATAGGAGAGGAGTTCGAACTCGGGAAGACGAATTCCAACAGGGAAAAGAGAACGGGTCGTTACAAACCTCCCCTACTTAACAGAATCTCGTCCCGAGATTCCGCTACTCGGCGAAGAGCTCCGGGTACTCGGCTCGAAGGCAATCTTCTTGCTCCCATGTAGCTTCGTCTTCAGAATGGTTACTCCATTGCACCTTGCAAAATCTAACAGTCCTTCTCCTCGTACATCTGTCCTTTATTTCCAGAATCCGAGTCGGGCGTTCCTTGTACGTGAGGTCGCGCTGCACGTCGATCACTTCCAACGGAACTCGCTCTTCTGGGATGCGAAGGCATTTCTTCAACTGGGACACATGAAACACATCGTGGACATCGGAGAGTTCTGCGGGTAACTCTAGTTGATACGCCACCGTTCCACGTCTGGCAGAGATAGGATACGGTCCAATGTAGCGAGGCGCTAACTTTCCACCCATTCCGAACCTCTTGGTTCCGCGTAGGGGTGATACTCGGAGATACACATGGTCTCCTTCTTGAAACTCAAGATCTCGTCTTCGGTTATCAGCATAGCTTTTCTGTTGGGATTGAGCCACTTTCAGGCGCTCTCGGATAATCCTTACTCGCTCTTCTGCCTCTCTCAAAATGTCAGGCCCAAAAACCATCTTCTCTCCCACGTCTGTCCAACAGAGTGGAGTTCTACACTTGCGTCCGTATAAAGCTTCATTGGGGGCCATTTGGATACTAGCTTGATAGCTGTTGTTGTATGAGAACTCGGCATATGGCAAACAAAGATCCCAGGTTCCTTCAAAATCCAGGGCACATGCTCTTAGCATATCTTCCACAATCTGATTCACTCTTTTAGTCTATCCATCCGTCTGGGGATGATATGCGGTACTAAAATTGAGATTAGTGCCCATTGCTTCGTGCAACTTTTGCCAAAAGTGGGAGGTGAACTGAGCTCCTCGATCAGACACGATCTTCTTTGGGACACCGTGTTGGCAGATAACATTGGTCAGATACAACTCAGCTAATTTCTTGGTCGAGTAGGTGGTCTTGACAGGGATAAAGTGGGCGACCTTGGTTAATCGGTCCACTATCACCCAGATGGAATCATATCCTGCTGGAGTCTTAGGTAAACCAGTTATGAAATCCATCCCTATTTCTTCCCATTTCCACTCGGGTATCCTCAGGGGTTGAAGCAATCCTGCTGGTTTCTGATGCTCTGCTTTAACCCTTTGGCAAATGTCACAAACTGCGACATATTCGGCAATATCTCGCTTCATTCCAGGCCACCAGTAATGACTTCTGATATCCTGGTACATCTTGGTACTCCCTGGGTGGATGGAATAAGCGGACTCATGGGCTTCTCTCAGAATCAAGTCTCGGATTTCCTTCCGACCGGGTACGCAGATGCGTTTTCCAAACCAAATAGTCTCTTTGTTATCCACAGAGTACTCGGGGGCTTTCCCTTTGGTCATGTTTTCTCTAATAGACACGATCTTTTCATCTTCCATTTGAGCTTCTCTAATCTGATCTTCCAATGTAGGCTGAATCATCAAGGTCGCCAGCGTTCCTGGCTTAACCATATTTATCCTTAGCTTTTCCATTTCTCGGATTAACTCGGGTTGATGGGGCAAGTTCAGGATGGCATTACAATGGACTTTCCGACTCAAGGCGTTGCAACCACATTAGCCTTACCAGGGTGGTAATGTATTCCAAGGTCATAGTCCTTGATCAACTCAAGCCATCGTCTTTGTCTGAGATTAAGCTCTGTCTGAGTAAATATGTACTTCAGGCTCTTATGGTCAGTGTAGACCTCACACTGGTTTCCGATCAGGTAGTGGCGCCATATCTTCAAGGCATGCACTACTGCTGACAACTCAAGGTCATGGGTAGGGTAATTCTTCTCATGAGGTCTTAACTGTCTGGAGGCATAAGCAACTACTCTTCCTTCCTGCATAAGCACACAGCCTATGCCTAGTCGGGATGCATCACAGTATATCTCAAAATCTTTCCTGATATCCGGAAGGGTTAGCACAGGCGGAGTAGTCAGTCTTGTTCTTAACTCCTGGAAGCTTTTCTCACAAGCGTCATCCCACTCAAATTTCTTTTTCTTCTTTAGCAAATCTGTCATCAGTTTGGCGATCCTTGAAAATCCTTCAATAAATCTCCGGTAATATCCAGCCAAACCTAAGAAACTTCTCACTTCTGGGACTGTAGTCGGGGTTTTCCAAGAAAGCATGTCTCTTACTTTTCCAGGTCCACTTCCACTCCTTGGGCAGTAACAATGTGTCCTAGGAAAGCAACTCGGTCTAGCCAAAACTCACACTTCGAGTACTTGGCATACAACTGGTGCTCCTTTAGCTTCCCGAGAACCATCCTCAAATGTTCTGCATGTTCTTGCTCGTCCTTGGAGTAGACTAAGATATCATCTATGAATACCACAACAAACTTGTCGAGATATTCCATGAATATCTTGTTCATGAGGCTCATGAAAAAGGCTGGAGCATTAGTGAGTCTGAAGGACATCACTGTATACTCATATAGTCCATAGCGGGTCGAGAAAGCTGTCTTGGGTACATCCTCAAGTCTAATCTTCAACTGATGGTACCCTGACCTTAAATCAACCTTGGAGAAAACTTTAGCTCCTTGCAGCTGGTCGAACAGATCATCGATCCTGGGCAACGGGTACTTGTTCTTGACGGTTATCTCATTCAGTGCACGGTAGTCCACGCACATCCTCTTTGTCTTGTCCTTCTTTTCCACTAGAAGCACTGGAGCTCCTCAAGGTGAAGTGCTAGGTCGCACAAAACCTAGAGCTTCAAGTTCTTCTATCTGTCTCTTTACTTCGGCTAACTCCTTAGCCGCCATTCTATAGGGTCTCTTGGATATTGGTGTTGTGCCGGGTAGCAACTCTATAGAAAACTCAATTTCCCGATCAGGGGGTATTCCGGGTAAGCTGTCTGGAAAGACATCGGGGTACTCATTTACCACCGGCACTTCTTCTAGGGGAACAACTTGCACAGAACTCAGGAGAGGGTGTCTTCCATGGTGTTCCAGAGGGGTAAACTTCACTTCTTGTCCAAAAGGGCACTGCAGGGTTATGGTGCTGGTTGCACAGTCTATTTGGCCTTTATGCTCGGCTAACCAGTCCATGCCTAGAATTAAATCCAAGCCTTGTGATTCCAGGACAATGGGGTTGGTTGAAAAACTAACCCCTTCAATTACCAGGCTAACTCCAGGGCAAGATTGGTCCGATCTAAACTCCTTGCCAGGGGAGTGTATGACCATAGGTATCCTAAGGCCTTGAACATCCCAACCATACTTATCCACAAAAGATTGAGAGATAAAGGAATGCGATGCTGTACCCTAGCAGCTTCAGCTCCTGGCCACCGTGCTTGTAATGGTAGCCGTAGTCGATCGTCCCCGCGATGTAGCGCAGGATTCGCTTCACCGCGTTGAGGTGCTCGGTGGTGGGGTGCTCCATGAAGCGGCTGACGTAGCCGACGACGAAGGCAATGTCCGGCCTTGTGTGTACCAAGTACCGGAGGCAGCCGACAAGGCCCCGATACTCAGTGGCGTCCACCAGCTCCACTGTACTCGCCTTCGACAGCTTTAGGCGGGGCTCCATCAGAGTGTGGCATGGGTTGCAGCTGCCCATGCCGGCGCGCTCCAAGATCTTGCGCGCGTACGCCACCTGCAACAGTTTGATGCCATCGCGCCCCTGCTGCACCTCAATTCCCAGGTAAAAACAGAGTAGACCAAGATCGCTCATTTTAAACCTGGAAGACATCTGCTGCTTGAACTTGACGATCTCGGAGGCGTCGTTCCCGGTGATGATGAGGTCGTCGACGTAGACCCCCACCAGCAGCCGAGACGCGCCCTTGCCACAGGCGTAGATGGCGTGCTCCGACGTGCTGTGGCTGAAGCCGAGTGCCACCAGCGTCTCGTCGAGTTTCGCGTTCCACGCGCGCGGTGCTTGACGGAGACCGTAGAGCGCCTTGTCCAGGCGCAACACCTTGTTCTTGTGCCCGACGACGGTGAAACTGGGAGGCTGGCGGACGTACACCTCCTCGACCAGCTCCCCGTTCAGGAATGCGGACTTCACATCCATGTGATGCACCGGCCACCCCTCCTGGGCAGCGAGCGCAAGTAGCAGCCGCACGGACTCAATGCGAGCCACGGGCGCGAACACCTCGTCGAAGTCCACGCCCGGCTGCTGGAGGTAGCCCTTCGCCACGAGCCGAGCCTTGTGCTTGATGGCCTCGCCGGCGGCGTTCTTCTTCACCTTGTACACCCACTTCAGACCGATCGGGCGATGACCAGGCGGAAGGGGAACCAGACGCCAGGTCTGGTTGCTCTCGATGGAGTCCATCTCCTTCATCATGGCGCGGCGCCAGGACTGGTGCTGCTCAGCCTTGGCGAAGGTGGCTGGCTCCTCCTCGATGTGCAAATGAACCTCGGTAGCCACCTGGGGCGCAGCGTAGCCCGGCGGTGTCGCTGCCCCAATGACGTTGTCGATGGTGCGATACCGCGGCTCGACGTCGTCATTGTCGGCGTCCAAGTACTCCTCCGCATCCGGAGGTCGTGGGACGAACTCAGGTTGGGGCAGTGGGGACGCCGGTGGTACTGGAGTTCCGGGCGCCAAGGCAGCGGGCGACTGCACAGATGTGCCCGCCACGGGTGCGCCAGGGCTCGATGGGGCGCCGGAGCCTAAAGAAGGTGGCGGTGGCGGTGAGCCAGGAGCAGGGTCGGCGCCGAATTGATCGGACCCCAGGTCCATCATGCGGTACTCGATAACGAAGTCCGCAGCCGCGCCCATGTCTTCGTCCTCCCAGGTCCAGGAGGTCGGCTCGTTGAAGACCGCGTCCCTGGACACAACGGCGCGCCGCGACACCGAGTCGTAGAAGCGCCACGCCTTGGAGCCTGGCTCGTAGCCGATGAAGACCGCCGGTGTACCGCGATCGTCTAGCTTCTTCAGGTTCGGCTTTGTCGCCTTGATGTACGCGATGCAGCCGAACGTGCGGAGGTAGTGGATGTCGGGCCTGCGACCGTGCCAGGCCTCATACGGCGTCATGTTGTCGACGGCCTTGGTGGGCGCCCGGTTCAGGAGGTATACGGCGGTGGCGACCGCCTCTCCCTAGAACATCGCCGGCATGTTCTAGCCCTTTAGCAGGCTGCGCGCCATGGTGACGACTGTCTGGTTCCTCCGTTCGACAACGCCGTTCTGCTGCAGCGTGTACGGTGCAGTGTGCTGCCGCTCGACGCCGCGGTCGGCGCAGTAGGTCTTGAACTCAACGGAGGTGAACTCGCCACCATTGTCTGTCTGTAGAACGCGTAGACGCCGGCCTGTCTCCACCTCAACACGCACCTGGAACATCTTCACGGCGGTGAGGGTGTCGCTCTTGGCAGCGAGTAGCGCCACCCACATGTACCTGCTCCGATCATCAACCAGCAGGAGGAAGTACTTCTTACCACCGGGGGTCGCCGGCGTGATAGGGCCACACGGGTCACCATGGACCAGGTCCAGCAGCCCCTCCGCCCGCCGCTTCGCCTGCGACGGGAACGAACTCCTCTTGAGCTTGGTGGTGATGCAATCGGTGCAGAGCTGGTGTACGTGCTCGATGTGCGGCAGCCCATGCACCATGCCCCGCTGCTCGAGCTTCCGCAGGGCATCGAAGTGGAGGTGGCCGTAGCGCTCATGCCACAGCCACGCGTTGTCACTGGCGCGCGCGGAGAGGCAGAGCGGCCGCCCGATCTTCACGCGGAGCAGGTACAGCCGGTTCGCCGAGCGCTGGACTCGCGCGATCAGCCGGCCCTCATCGTCGCGGATCCGTAGGACGCCGTGCTTGGTGTGGACGTCGCACCCCCCCCTCGTCGAGCTGGCCGAGGCTAATGATGTTGGTGTTCAGCCTCGGGATGAAGTACACCCCTGTGAGCGGGAGGTGCTCGCCGGTCTTGCCCTCGAATAGCACAGTGCCGGATCCCTCGATTGCGACTTCCGAGCCGTCGCCGAACTTGACAGTGCCACAGATCGCCGTGTCGATGTCGATGAAGGCGCTCCTGCAGCCTGACATGTGATTGGTGTCCCCACTGTCGAGGTACCAGATGCTGTCGTCGTGCTCCGCCTCGTCATCGAGCTGCGCGAAGACTTTCTCCTCGACGACGCGCAGGGGACGGCGCTCTGGCGGATGTAGAGTTGCGGCGGCGTGTGGTGGAGGTGGCGCGTTGGGGAAGACAGTGGCTAGAGCCATCAGTAGGGTTGGCTCTGTGTCCTCTTCAGCTTGCGCGATGTGGGCCTCTCCCTTGGGCTTGCTGCGGCAGTCCTTGGCCCAATGGTCGTGTTTGCCGCAGCGCTTGCATTGGTCTCGGTCATACCCCTGCCCACCGCCGGACTGGGCCTTGCCGACGCACTGCCCGGAGCTCTCACCCTTTCCGCGCCCACGACCGCGTGAGCAACCGCCGTGCTTCTTGCCGCCAGCGCCGCCCAAATTTCTCCCGCCGCCCTTCTCCTCGGACTCGTGGAGCTTGAGCCTAGCGAGCCATTCCTCCTCGCAGAGAAGCAACCGGCCCTGGTTGTTGACAGTGGGCACCGGCTTGCAGCGCTGCTCGACGGCACGCAGTCTCCCGGTCACCTCCTCGACGAAGATGGAGTTGATGTCGAGCAGTGTCTCGATGGAGATGGCTACCTATTGGAGATGCTCGGGGACGACCTGCAGCATCTTGCGGACCACCTCAACGTCGGCGATGTCGTTGCCAAGGATTCGGAGGTTGTTGGCGAGCCCGGTGATGCGCACGGAGAAATCTTCCGTCGTCTCGCCTTCCTTCCACGCCAGCGCGGCAAACTCGCGTCGGAGCTGCTGGGCGTTCGACTTGCGTACGCGCTGCACACCGACACGGATGGTCTTCACCGCCTCCCACGCAGCTTGCGCCGTGCGCTGCCACGAAGCGAGGACAGCATCTCCGGCGGGACGGAGCGCAGAATGGCCGCCATCGCTAGGCGGTCGTCGCGGTACTCGATAACGTCGTCCTCCTCAGGCTCGATCACGTACTAGATGCCCTGCGCCTCCATGTTGACCTGCATCAACATAGACCACTCCTGATAGTTGGAGAGAGTCAGCATGGGGTACTGCACTGAGGCGCCGGCGCCGGTCTCCCTGACGATTCGCTGGATGATCACTCCGGCGACACGACGACTGCGGCGTGGGATAGGCGAGAGCGAGGGGCGACGGTGATGCGGTGGGGTGTGCGACTTGTCGCCGCGCGGCTCTGTTCGCACCGACATCAGGTCCCTGACTCGATGTGCTCTGATACCAATTGTTAGCGCCTAGGACCATGTCCGGGCCCTCTCGCCCAGAAACTCGCACGCGCCCGGGTCAGCTCCCGTGCCCGGGACCTCGCGCCCGGCATCAGCGCCCGAGCCCCGCGCCCAGGAACTCGACCGCGCCCGGGTCAGCGCCTGTGCCCGGGCCCTTGCGCCCGGGACCTCGCACCCGGGACCTCGACCGACGCCCACGGTCAGCCGGAACCTCCGGCCAGGAGCAAACGCACGCAAGAACACGCTAGACAGAGAGTTTGGTGTTGCCCCAAAACTACACACCATTTTCTGTTCTTTCCTTCTCCTTTTATAGCGAATTTACAAGTGCACAGCGTCCGCACGTCGTGCCCACGACGCGTCCATCCCACGTCCGTGACGTCGCCCACGAACCATCGTACAGACGCGTACGCGAGCCATTCTCTCTACGGCCTCACGACGCGTCCGCCCATGACGTGAGATCCTAACTAACTACAGTGCAAGGCTTAACTAACAGCCCACACACATACGCACGCATGCGTCTCGATCGGGAACGCACCACAGTCGGGATTATTAGCTAACAGTGCTCGGGAGGATAACGATCTAAGCCGAGCCCCAAACTCTATGCTAACAGAAAAACGAAAAAACGAGCGGGAACTCAGGATTACAATGCTTACAAATATCATTGATGGCGTCAAAGAACAGAGAAAGCTTAGTTTCACAAGTTAAATGTATTTGGGACAACTTAAGTACCACAAAGCAAGAAAAGTTTGATGAAGTATCAAAAGGTACTATTAATCCGAATTGGTACGATTCAGCTAACAATAACTCGGTGTTCGGTATTACTTTTGACTATGCTGCAAGCAGAGGAAATGCCTTCAAATTCATATGGAACATGGACCAGACAATAGTCAAGTATGCTCAGTTTTCTCTTATGGTAAAAGTTTGTAGTAATTGGTATAGTAACTATATACACACACACACATGCAGGATAGGAAAAACAAAACAAAGCGATATGATTATGATAATGGCCTGGAAATAATGGTTTATGTATGTTTTGGTCACTTTCTGGCATCAGTGCTGAGGCTTCTGTATAGAAAAAAAAATCAAAGTTTCTAAGCTGCAAGTTTACTTGCAATTTTGTTTATGATACCCTTTAGTTTTTTTATTTAACAACATAAAGTGTGCCTTTTCTTGCAGGCTAAAATATGGTATTCTTCGCCGATACTGATGAACAGTAAATTATTTGCTTGAATGTGGCTGGTTAACTGTTGAAATGTTCAATTAGTTGAATGTGGTTGAATGTGCAGGCTAAAATTATTTTTTTGTTGAATATGCAGGTCCTTTAGAGGTAATAGCTCTACACCTATTTGATCGGGAGGCCGGTGTTTTCCACTATATCAATCTCATAAGTACAAAGTATGGGGAGAGAAATCCTAATCTAGTCTGTCAGTATGTTGGCATAGAGCTTAGGTATGGTGATTGGTGGCTAGCTATCTTCGGGCTTCTCCAATATCGTCTTGATGAGATTGCACATATGTGGCTTCTGTTGGCTTCCCTCCCCACATGAGGGGTCTTGTATTTATATCCTCGGATTTTTCTTTGTCCAAGTAAAACTAGGGAGACACGAATCCAAACATTCTTAGTAGGGCTTGAGTAGGACTCTATATTTTTTCCTTATCAGGGATTTCTTCTTTATCTGCTCCGGACTCTATCCGTATGTATGGGGTTTGTTTCTATATAATTGGTATATTGTACTCCACTGATGTATGTGAGATATTCTATATTTAGTACACTAACAGTGGTATATTTTTGGTTGTAATGTTTGATATAGGCTTGAAAACGGGACGGAAAATCCTGACCGTTTCTGCTGCCGTTTCCGTTTCTTATCGACCGTTTCGGTCGGCATCGGAAATTTTCGGTAATGGAAATGGAAACGGTAATATTCATCGGAAACGGTAATGGAAATGGGAGAGCTATTTTTTTGACCGTTTTGTGGGTGACCGTATTGGGCCGGTAATTTCTAAAAATTTTTGTCAAATTTCCAAAAGCCTTTCTCCAATATGTAGTCCACTCTTCAGAGCCCAATATTAATTGTCGACTTATTTCATTTTATGTATGATCATAACATAGCGGTATTATACGACTATACTTACTGCTCAATAAATTATGAATGACATCATGCTATACTTATGTGCTCAATAAATCATGAATGACATGATACGAGGATGAATTTATATGGTCGTGCATAGTTAAATATCCGATGTTATTATTCGTTGTTTTCGAGATGAACTTTCGGTATCCGACTGATATTGATATATTTCCGTTTCGATAGTTTTATTTTCGAAATACCGATATCGATTCCGTTTCCGAGGAAAAAATATGGAAATAGAAACAGGAGAGGCAACCCTAGTTTGATAGCTGCTAGGTCTCAAGAGAGCTTGCATCTGTAGCCTATTGTTTTGGGCTGTTCTATCCTAACACTTTATTTGTCAATCTGGTGATATACTAATATCAGACTCAATCTTGACATTAGAATGAAATACCAGCCGAACGGTTTTTGCATGTTACCTTTGTGGCATCAGGCTGAACCGGACCACCTATACATGTTTTTCCTTTTTGGGTATACTGAGTGGTCCTTTGCGTTGGAGTATTTTTCATAGGAATCCTTAGGAATTTTTGCTAACTAGGTTGTTTGGAACATAGAAATTGAAGGTTGCCAAATTCCTTTGGATTGTATTCCTATGCCTCAATTCCATAGGAATTTAGCACATGAGCTCTAACCTCATTTTAATTTTCCTTTAAGAAGTCGCATCTTCTTTCTGTCTCTTCTCTCTATAATCTGTCTAAATTCTTGTGTTATTTTCCTATGAGCTATTCAAATGCATCATCTTTTAAATTCTAGGATTTTACACTCCTGTGGTATCTACTCGTACATGATATCTCAATTTTGTGTTTTTTATGTTCATGTATTTGTAAAATCTTAGTACCTTCCAAAGGAGCCTTGAAATGAATCATAAGGTGAAGCATGTTTTGCACTGTTCAGTGTGCACGCTGGGAAATGGTTGGCATGAGGGTAAAATTATGGTAAATTGTACACATGCTCCAGTAGTATTTCCGGTGAAATTTAGCATGCTATCTTAGGACCTGTTCTTTTTCTGTTTCGCTGTCTTGACATCTGTAAGTCCATGAAGAGAACATGATAAGCGCTTCCATAACTGTCACATTATGAGGAAATTTGGGACTATGGAACGCTTGTTAAAGATTTAGCGGTTGTTTGCAAACAGGGACTCACACTAAGCATCAAATATAAATTGTTGGGTGATTTGAACAGAACAGGTCCATCACACCAGATGGCCATTAGGTAAAACAAGAAAAACGCAGCTGACGCAGTCATCTTTTATTGGATGATGCTCCGAAGGAAATGCACAGGTCAAGCCTCGACAAGTTTTTTGTTTGGACAAAAATCCCTAGGGAAAAAACTACCACCTGCTTGATGGCCAAATGTGTATTCATAAACAAGGACGCCGTAGAGCAGTCTGGTGCTAAAAGGTGTAAATGAAATCATCTGCCTCATCAAATTCTTATTATCAGAACCACGAGGCATGGGCGTCCTTAGTGGTGATGCTCGTCATCGTCGTCGTCGTCGTCATGACCATCTGGATCTCCACCGTCACCAATGACCTTAAGCTGCAAAAGGCGAGCAAGAAAGATGCATTAAAGATCAATTGAACATTAATCAAAACAGCTTGGCAGCGTGCACTACATTCAATGAAGAAACCGTCACCGAATACATAAATTAAAGTAATATGCAAACAACAAGGTTCAATTACCACAAAGTATTGTGAACAGACTGGGCACTCATGTGGTTCATCTTTTTTCAACCAGAACCATACAACATCATGCTCATCCTCTGCAAATGAACCAAGTAAAAGAATAAAAAGTATATGTTATACTAGTAGCAGTTTAGAGTTTTCGTCGAGCCAAGTCAACATTGACTTACCTCCTTCACCACCAGGACAACCAACTATCCTCTTGTTATAGTAGGATTCAATCACAGCTGGTGCCTCCTGCAGGTAAAACACCAAAGCAAATTGATGAACAACTCAACAACATGACAGAGTGCTCAAATGATGGTGCAAGATAATAAACGAAGAGACTAAACCACCAAGATTCAGATTCAGCATCATCCTTACAGCCAATTTAAAAGAACAGCTCCAAAGTTGAAATTTTACCATATTAAGGTGGTGTTCGGCACCACTTAAATAAGCTGCTTATTTTCTCGTTTCCTATGAGCACGCTTCCCGAACTGCTAAACGGTGCGTTTTTTACAAAAATTTTCTATATGAAAGTATCTCTAAAAAATCAAATAGATCCATTTTTCAAGTTTCTAATAGTTAATACTTAATTAATCATGCGCTAATGACGTTCCTCGTTTTACGTGCGGCTTATAAGCCAAAAAAATAAGCCATCTCAAACACCACATAAAGCTATCATAAATCACAACCACTGCAAATCACCACCCTCAGGCCCTCACTCTAAACCACTCATGTTTAATCAACATGGACAGGTTACCCCTACTCCCCAGCCCACACACAAAAAAGAAGTGTAACCTGCTGCAACAGATTCAAAAAATTTAGTAGTTGCAGAGGTTAAAGTAGGGGCAAACAGTCGTGGCTAGTCAGTGACAGGCTAAAAGCAGTTGGGAATACTTGGGATTGTGCAATCCATCGCCACCTCTTGTTGCACATCTGTTACCTGCTGTGTTTGAGGAGGTCCAAGGACCAAAGCGTTCACACGCAGTGTCAAGGAAATTAAGGAAAGGGCTTAAAGCTTGATGTACAGGCAAGAAAGAATCCCACCTCCACCTGTTCTTCATTACTCTCCTCCGCATCTGTACCTCATGGTTGCACAAAAAATCCAGGTTTTCACCCGCAAAAAATTTTCCCACTGCCAAATTCTACATCTTAGAATTGAACAAATTAAATTTCAGTTGCACATCCATTGCACATTACTAAACCAGAGCCTCTGTCATCATGGCTTGCCTCCTGACTCCTACACTGACTCATACGTTTGGGACATTGGAGTGCTGCAGGTGATCAGGACTGGGCATGATGCAGATGACTACTGGACTTTGTGCAGAGAGGAGATTGAATACTGATAGGATATAAACTTGGCTGGATTGATTGAAGCAGTAAAATGTACTGGTATTGCTATCTGAAGAGTATTAAAAAAAGTTATAAGAATTTAGTTCTTAGAATTGCGGACAAGTAACATAAAAACCTGTTTCTAACAGTAAAAGCAAACAGCAACGGGAAAAGGAAGGACAGATAAATTCAAAGAGGTAACAGTAAGGTGTGTCACAAGGATAAAAGGTAATATAACACAGGAGGGAGCAAACTAGGGGAAACTGAACAAGTCCCTCAAACACACCACATTTGTGTACTGTACAGATATATAAAGGTGCATAAATATGCTCAGGTACAAATATTTGATGACCTCTTTGCAGATGAAACACAGGTTCAGGATTTGTGTAGAGGCTCAAATTAAAAATGCAACATGATATCTAATGATCACATCACTGTCTATAAATTGACCAAATTTACTTGTCTGTCGTTATAATGATAAGCATTAGAATTAAAGAGAAACCTTCAATAGTAGTAATGTCAAAAGACTTGGCAGTAGGAAAAGGAAAATCCAAAGAACAGTAGGGTGCAGTGGGGGTGGAGTGGGGGCACAGCGCCAATGTGTTCCAAGAGATGTATAAAGGTTCTTGTTGAGCCATTTCACGCATAATAGAAAGCGTGTCGTTGTTTTTCTAGGAGACACCGAGAAGTAAGGGAAACACCTTAGCAGGATCACAAGGGCACCACCTAGTGGTTACCCTAGTAACCCACTGAATTTGGCACGAACAGTCATATTCTTGGGATATTCAAAATAAAAGTATGATCTCACCCATCTTAGAACAGAATAATCAATCAGGTGATTTGCAGTTAAATGATATACAAGGACATTGTACAACAGGTAATCCAAATATCCCTGCTTGAAAAATAGGTTTCATAATTCATATCAAATCTGAGCTATAGATTATGACCAATGTAACAAAGAGTAAGTGTCAGGACTAAAAGCACTTCTATTCGTCACTCAAGCATGTAAGCACAGTAATTTTGCCGTCCACTATATCAAATGCAATAACAAAATGCAGCTCACACACTCTCACCGCCAAACAATATTTATAAACAGTCCACAGTTACAGGTATTGATTTGCTAGATAGATATAGAAAAACAGGTCAATGCAACATTCCTCAGATAATGTCCACCATTCAGTCTATCATTTCCACTTGCACAATTGTTCCAAAGCAAGCAAGTGAATCTTACAGCTTGATCTATTTCTCAGTAACAAATGTTTGTTTGCTGTTCCAGCATGACTAGTCAAAAGAATGTAACTGGATGGCATATCCAAAAAACAGTTTGAATGGAAAAAAGGGCATCCCACCAATATGCATATGAATCAATAGGTCTAAGTCAGTTCTTTTACTTGCATAGATGGTATATGAAAGGTGCATTGCATAATTTGCACTTCTAATCAAATATGATAGCGCGCACTCGCAGGGTACTATGTGTAAGCATTATTGTGTGTCTTTGCACCGGTGTAAATGCATTGCTCTTAGAAGATTAAAGAACATATCCATATAATATATGAAAAGCACATAAGGTAAGCAGAATTACTCAATATCACAGATTACCAATGGGAGAAGTAGTTCACTCCAATATATTAACTAACAACAATAATTTGGCATAATGATGTGGAACAACTGTTAATGCTGTGGTAGACAGGCAATGAGCACAGAGATCAAACACATTGGCCATTATAGAATGCACTAAGTTCTACAACAATGGCACATTGAAAATAGCACACAAAAACAACTCGCGAAACACATTAGTGTATCATAGAACCAAACGACAGAGCATGACTACTGGTTAAAATGTAGTTTCTCCCTTGCAGCATGACGCAAATCAAGTCAAAGGTAATTTAGCAAAGCATTGACAACATAATCTCATTAAATTCAGCTCTAACATACCTAAAACTAAACGATAGAACCACCATGTATGGGAACGATCTCAGATTCAGATCAACAGAATCAATAGAATGTCCTACAACCACGGCCAACGCCTTACCTTGGTACCGAAGGGGCCGACGGGAGGGTCCATGTCGAACCGCTTCTCCCCCTGCGAAACCACAGACAGATCGGCAAATCACGACCCATTTCCAGAACGGACAAAATGAGCAGTGCTCCAACCCGAAGCTCCAACAAACAAAAAAGGGCACAAGCAGCCTCACCTTGAGCTCCGCCTCGAGCTCCTCGCGCTCCAGCCCCGTGGCGATGGGCATCACGTCCTCCACCGTCGCCGGCTTGTCCCCTGCGTCGCGACCCACCCGACCGACCGATCAGCTCTCCCGAAAAAAAACACCCAAACACGCGAGATCCGAGGAGGGGCGCGGGAGGGGACCCTTACCGGACAGGAGAGGGCTGGTACGGCGGAAGGCGGCGGCCGCCGTGGAGAGCGGCGCTACCCGGGCGACGGAGGAGGGGGGCGCGGCGGCGGCGGCGGCGGCGGCGGCCGATGCGGAGGTGGCGCAGCGCAGGGCCGGGGCCAGGGATTGGAGGCGGCGCCACATGGCGGGGCGGCGGGTGGCGTGCTCTCAGGTCGCGGCGCCCTCGGCAGCCGGGGGGAGGGGGAGGGGGAGGGAGGAGACGAGATGGGCTCGATTTGATTTGACCCGGATGCGGACGGAGACGGCGGCGGGGGCGAGGGGGGTGTGGGGTGAGGAAATAGGAGAGGTGGGCGGGGCGGGGCCTCGAGGTTCGTGCGGGCGAGATGGACGGTCCGGATCGGGTTTAGGGCGGGGGTCACGTGATGCGGGTGTGCTGTGGCCTACTGGCCTGTGGGTGTGTGGCCGAGAGTGGCGCCGCCAGACGGCCAGGCCAGTGTAGCTCGGTTCTGTTCTGTCAGCGGGTCAACAGGAACAGGGAATAGTCGGAGTACTAGGCATCCGTTTGGATTGTCGGGGGAAAAAGATGTATTGCTAAAATTTTGGCAAACAAACCTAACCAATATACACCCACTTCTAAAATTTTAGCACCAATCAACTTACTTTACAAAGATTTAGGCTACTACCAGTTCTTACCACAGTCTTCGGTAAATTTAGATTGACTATAAAGAAAACCTCTAAAGACGGTTTGTATGGAGACATGGGCTCGAGTATCCTTACTGGAGATAAACACGGCCACCTGAATAAGAGGTAGACCGGTCCATATAGAGTAGAACTCGACGTCATATTACCTGCAAGGAAATGGATAGAGTTCTAGCTGAATACTCTATGTATAGATAAGATAATCTTAGATTGTATCCAGCTGGGTTCCTACCTTGTAACCCTCGTCTCTCGACTTATATAAAGCGGGCATGGAGCCTCCTCGGAAAACAACTCATACACAAGCGAAAATAATCTACCACAAAGAGTAGGGTATTACCTCTCATCGAGGGCCTGAACATGTCTAAATCTCCGAAGTCACCGGCATCACTTTCACTCCTAGGCAGGCCTTCTGCTTCGGGAGCCTCGACTTTCTCGCCGGCGCCTTTGGCAACCTCTCTCTTTCTGAGTCAGAGACGAATCGATCGGAGAGAGAACTAGTTAACCGCAAGCCGGTTAGTCTCGGCAACGCTACGGTAATCTTTAGCAACATCCTAAGGCAGCAGCCACGATCTACAAGATCGGAGGCAATTCACTCTCCTAGGGTTCAACTTGGACACAGCCTCACGCCGGTCGAGATCAGATCTAGGAGGGACGAGGTTGTCAACTCCTTACTCGGCTTCGCCAATGCCGTAGCTGTTTTCCACACCAACCTCTAGCGGCATCCTCGGTCCGACATCTCGAAGGTAACCCGATCTTCTAGAATTTGACTCAGATACGACCATGCGCTAGTCGAGCCCAAATTTAGGGAGGTCGGAGTCATCAACTCTTCAGTCCACTTCATCGACTCTGATAACCAGTTGAAGAGCAGTACATGCAGTTTCTCACCTCCCCGAGAGGTGTTCATGGCATACAAGGGAAATCCGAGCCCCAGTCAAGAAGCTTGTCGACTGCGTGAGCAATAGGAAGAGGAGGCCCGCCGACTACGCAAGCAACAGGAGGAGGAGGACCGACGCTGACAAGCTAATCGGGACGCGTGCGACCGTCAACTACGCGAAGCGTCGCGTCAAGTACAAAGAGATCCTCCAAACCAGGATGGACGACCACGATGTGTTCATTACTCCGTAGCAAAACATCATGGCCGCAGCTACCCTACTTGACACTCTGTAGCTGGGACCTAACCACACGACAAGCCCGACAATCACAAGGATCAAGGCGATGGTAATATTGGCAGCAGTTCAACACAAGCAGGAGGACTCGAGCACCTTGGTGTTCTCGCCAAGCAAGTTGAGGTCCGTCGCCGTCACCTTGAGGTCCGCAAGCAGATGCTCGGGAGGCGCGCCCAGTTGGAGGCCGTCCGAGCAGCTGCCATGTGGATCGCACAATGACCGCTATGACCACTACCACAGGGATCGCAACGACGATCAACGACGTTGTCGCAACGATCGCGAGCGGCACGATAGGGACGCCAGAGATTAACCACACCGGGATTTCCATCATGATATCGAAGCCCGCCGCCGTGAACGTGCAGAAGATAGACAACTCTGACTTGAAGACGAGCGCGACCGATTTGGCCTCCACTATGGCCACTTCAGTTGAGGAAGCTGGACCCCGCCCCGATGGTCCCCTAAGCAACGAAGCTACTCGGATGATGGAGTCTCGGCCTTCATGTCCGAGTTACGTCAAGTCAACTGGTCAACCGGCTTCAATCCGAGTAGGATCAAGAAGTATGACGGCAAGACCGATCTTGAGTCCTGGCTTACGGTCTACACTTTGGCGATTCTAGCTACTGAAGGCGACCACAAGGCAATGACCAACTATGTACTGGTTGCTTTGGAAGAGTCAACTCGGACTTGGCTCACTGGGCTTCCAAAGGGGTCAATAGATTCTTGGCGAGAACTCTGCGACCGGTTTGTGGCTAACTTCCAAGGCACCTATGAAAGGCCTGGCACCAAGTTCAATCTCTCACAAAAATCACCAAAAGACTGATCGTGGCAGAAGGACAAGTGACACGCTCAAGGCTCATAAGTTCAAACGCAAGGATGTCACTGTTGTTCTTAACACGAGGAATAATGAATAGCTAAGTCGCTTTTTATTTTATCCTGTATATGATGTTCTCATCCAAGTGGTTTATTTTATTCCCAACTCACTGTTTAGTTGGAAATCCAACTAAGCAAAAAGTCGAGGACTACACCTAATAGGTGCACATGCTGCACTTTTTTTTTGCTCCTACCAGTTGCGAAAGTACTCGAGTAGCATAAATTCTGATCCGTGAAGCTTTTCTCCATGAAAGATGAATTCAAGTCATCCAAAACGCGTTTCTGAGAAAGAGCCATGAGCCGACTCCTGGCGCTCGGGGCTATGACTAGTCGGGCAAAGTGTTTAAACATAAGAAATCAACTACTTCGGGAAATTAAAATCAATAAGAGCAAGAACACATACTTACATACATTGCAAAATATTTTGATTTTCCTCGGATGATTGTTTTCTACATCAAATGCTACTCATCCTACATGTTTATAATGTAGGGTCAAGATCTAGATATGGGTATCAGGAACTCATGGCTATGAGCCTATCTCCTACGCTCGAGGACTGGACCAGTCGGCCAAGGTACACTTGGATTGAGACGCTTCAAAAAACACTCGGTATGCCCCATGAGGGCTGCCAGCTGAGTACTCGTGCCAGTCAGGGCTCAGATATCTCCTCTACTTCGGTATGCCCCATGAGGACCGCTAGCTAAGTACTTGTGCCAATCGTGACTCAGATACCATCTCTCCCATGTGGGCTGTCACGCCCAGAAATTCACAACTAGAATTCTGAACAATATGTGTATTAAATCCCTACCCAGGAAAGCTAGGGTACACACAGACCAAGTTGCCATATAGAGTACGTCTTATAAACAGAATAAAATTATCTTACAGAAATGTAGCGGGAAACGATAAATATAAACAAACTAAGCGATGCGGAGGCTCCATTCCACAGGCAGCTTGACGACAGTACAAGCCTACTCCTCCTAGTGATCATCGTCAGAGTAGAACTCCATCTTTGAGAGGGAAAAAGGGAGCAAGACTGAGTATCATCCACAGTACTCAACAAGTCACATCCAAAAATATGCATAATGCACAAGAAACAAAGAAAGGCTTTGGGGATCATTTGCATAAAGTAGTTGTAAACTATAGTAGTTAAGAAACAGGTAAAACAGTTGTTAAATTAAGCAATATTAAATTATTACCGGTCAACGCTACACCACGTTAATAAGGCCCAAACCATCCATCCTACTTCTACACAATATTTTAAATCAAATTATTATGGTGAGACTAATCACGGTGAGTCTTGACCAAATACCCATAACCGTGGGCACGGCTATTCAAATAGTTTTTAACTCTGGCCAGACGTGTACAACTGTACCCACAAGACATAACCCCACGCACATTCCCGTGTGCTGGAGTGCCACCACCGCACCCCACGAGAGGTTGTGATAGGACCGTTCACGCAACTCCTTCCCAACCATTCACACCACGCTGAGGTTGCATCTGCCGATAGGGCACACCGTGTCGGCCAGGCTACCCCCCTTGCGCCACGATGGATCCGGAAGCTGATCAACCCAACACCCAAGCCAGCCCAACTCCATCACACCCATCTGTAGCGCCCCCGCCCCTGGCACCACCTACAGTGATACCAGAGAGGAAGCGCCGCAGGAGATTGGCATGAACCAACTCCTACGGAACCGCGATGTTGGTACCAGTCCCAGAAAACCTTGCTGGTACCCGTGGTTAACGGAGATGCACCACAGCAATTAGCTAAATAAATATATACATTATACCTTAATAAGTTGCGACTCTGGGCAAACCCTGAGCAGCAACCTACAAACAGATCAACAGGAGCGGAATGACAACGTAGGGAGAACCCAATCCACAAGCAACGACTTGGAATTAGGAAAGAAACCCTAATCTTCACTTCTACTTCACTCTTCCTGAATGATGGAAGAAAAGAAATAGATTGAGTACTTCCGTACTTAGTAAGTCACGGAAAACGTGAGTTATGTAGGCTATCAAAGATAGGCTAGGGTTTATTTCGTAAACCTTTTCATTTGAAAACATTTTCGAAAATCTAAGTGTGAGTTGTCTCAATGTGACTGGAAGGAGGCTCTCGCCTCGATCCTGTCCGCGAATTGCTTTTTAACAACTCGAGCGAACGAATCAGATTTTAATTGTTCTTAGGTATTCTATTACCGCCTGTCGAATCGCGACAGCGGTTCAATGGGTCTGCCCTCAAGCAGCTTCCCACCGTATACTTATCTATTACTTTATTTTCAGTTTCGTCCACTCCAGGACGTAATCTCATCTTTCCTCTATTATTTTCCTTTCACTTTAGTCCTATCTAGGACATCATCTCATCTCATAACTCATCTCAGTGGCTCCTCGAGCCATCCTCAATCTCATCTCAAAACATACATCGCTTCCACTCGGGAAACCTAAACTATGATGTCATTCGACATCTCGGGTCACATAGCCCCGTTTCAAACCACTCAGGTCATCCATCAGCCACTGAGGCCGATTCTGGTAACGATTCCCAATCCACAAATCATTTTCACAAATACTGGAAAACAAATCTACGCTAGAGGAATCACCTCACATTCGCCCGTAACCGTGGGCACGGCTATTCGAACAGTTCATAGACCTTTGCAAAGGGTGCACGCTTTACCCACACGAGACGAGCTTACTTCCCGCACTCGTCAATGGGGAAGGTTCGCGACAGGGCCTTTCCAAAGCCTTCCCAAGATAGCACGTTGCCCTATAAATGGGTCTCTCAACCAAGACCAGGAACTCATTCCTGTACTCAGGGACGGGGGATCACACCTCTTAGCACCCAGCCAGTCCCACATTTATTAGCAACCGAAAACCATCCTGGAAACACTAGTTACTCAGCCAGGGGTGTCCCATTCCACCCATGTGGTCGCACTTGTGAGATGCTCGGATGAAATTCCCCGAGGAAACGGTCCTTATATGCGAATACAAAGTGCCACCACACAGGCGATCACTTTGCACCGCGGATTTTCGCAAATAAATTTTGTTTCGCAATTCCGCACGACATCGCATGTCGGGTTTTTAAATCTTTGGATACCCTATTTTCCCCAAATCGACAAACAATTGTGCTGGAGGTAGAACCATTGGAATCCATGCTCAGAGAGCACGGTCACCGAGGTACCATGGGGTGGAGCGACAAGGGATAGGGCACCAATGTCCTACGGGGTTTATGCAACTAATGGGCAGGTCTGTCGATTTGATATGCAAACCGAGGCCGATCAATTTATCGTGCACACTAACCATGCAATTTTGCAAACAAAACATTTTAAATTTAGGAGCAATATGGTCAAGGAGTGACTTGCCTCAGACGTTGTCTTCAAACTTCACGAAAATCCGATGTCCGACGAATTTCTGAAGCGTCGACTATGCGCGAAATGAGAGACAAACACACAAAACCCTAGAAATATAATACTATTATTAATAACTAATAGTGCCATGAGGTAGATCTCATTTTTAGAAAAATTTAGAGACTTGAACGGGATCAATCGGAGTTACGGTTGAGAAGATATGGATTTTGGAAGTTTAATGGATTTTTCTGGAATTAAAAAGGAATTATTTGAATTAAAAAGAATATTCTAGGAATATTCTCAGCTCTGACAGGTAGGGCCCAAGGTCAGAGAGAGAAAGAGAGAAGCTGAGAGGTGTGGCCCACATGTCAAGGACACATAGAGAGAGAAGATGAGGCAGGGGCCTACATGCCATAGGATATAGGGGGATGCTAGGGTGGTCCCACATGGAAGAGAGAGGGAAATGGATTGCAGTGGTGTCCTACTTGTAAGTCCCATTATTTAAAATGAAGATTATTTAGTATTTTCAGTGGGGCTAGGCCCATGGGTCATTGACATAGAAAAGAGCTATTACGTGGGGGCCCACATGTCAGTGGAGCCCCTAGACAGTGAGAGATTGGAAGGAATAGGGAGGTGGGGTCCACCGATAGAGATAAGAGAGGTGGGGACTTCATGTCAGTGGCCCTAACTGGGGGCCCGCTTGATAGGGAAAACGGGAGAGTGAGGGAGAGGCAGAGGGGATCGACGGCGGTCAGTGCTCCGAGCGGCGCCGGCGAGCGGCGGCGGGCCAGCGGCAGCGCCGGCGGCTTGAGAGCTTGAGCTCGGGCCACAGCATCAATGGCACGGCGGGAGGCGGATGGGTTCTTTTTATAGGCTGGCGGCGGCGCTACGCGATGACGGACAGAGGCGGTGGAGCTCGCGGGGTATGGCATATGGGCAAGAGAGGCACGGCGTGACGAGAGCTTGGGCCGACGTCATGGTGAGCACTGTGGCGGATGAGCTCGGACGGGACAGGGCGAGGGGTTTGGCGACCGTGTCGGTCAGAGGAGGGGAAGCAGGGTATGGGCGTGGGGGGCGGGGGCAGGGGGTGATGCGACGGCGGGTTGGACCTCGTTGGCGTGGCCACACGTGGAGAGGACGCTGGGAGAAGAGATATTTATGCGGGCGGAAGATTTTTTTTCTCAGCGCAGCAAAGTCTCGAGCATGTGGGGCGCGTGCAGGGGAAGAAGGAGGAGGACGACAGTCGTTTGTCGGCCGTCGGGCAGGCGTGCATCGCGCGGCTGACCGGTAGGCCTGTGCGGTCAGTCAGGCGGGCTAAGCGGTGGCCGAGCGCCCGGTCACGACGCGGGGTCATATTATTACCCAGGTTACAAAGGGGAAAGAGGTTTAACAAGCTATGGTCGTCAAACTATATATAGGTTAAGTCCTACTCCACATGAAATAATAAAACATGCATCTTTATTTAAGCAAAACAAATATTTTGCATAAATTAGGCACAATATGATCAAGAATATTGATGTAACTTGCCTTGCTCCGGCTCTGCAACTTCAGCGACCTCTTATAAGTACACCAGAGACTCAGAAACATCGGTCTCTAACGGCATCCAATGCGTAAACAATAAAAACAATATATAAGAACACTGAAACAGGAGCTAAAACCATTTTTAATGGATGCTTGGCACTCTTCAGGATTTAATGAAATTTGAATGAAATTAATCGGAGCTCGTATGAATTAGTTATGAGTTTTTAAAAATTCTCTGTGTTTTTACTAACAAAAAGCCTTATTGATTTATTGCGTATTAAACCGGGATTATTGCGTATTAAACCGGGATCGATCGGGAGGAGCGGCTGTGACGTCCATGATTCGGGAGTTGGGGAGAAAAGATAAGATTAGGAGTTTGCACGAATTTTAAAGACATCCTGACCATACAAATTTAACTGATATTTTTTTTATTTTAGGCAAATGAAGAGAAAGACAATCCCATATAAGAAACATACCGTGTATTGTTGTAAGCAGCGAGAGAGGCGCCGAGCAAGAATGTCAGTGGCTTTGATATCCCTTTGATAGCAGGCAAGTTTTGCTTGGAACAAGTACACCTCCACGGATGTGACGAGAAGCTCACTGTCGAGGGCAAGTCGAATTCATCATTACGAGAGCTCCTGAGGCGGTAGAGCAAGCTACAGTAAAAATCCCCTTCTTGACCCCTCTTCCTTGCTCGATTCGAGCGGCCCGCCGCCGGCGATGACTGGAAGAGGGGTCGGGCCTCCTCCCCTAGCGTTATAGCGTAGTCTAGTTCGGGTCTCCCGTAGTCAGGGTCCTCCTGTGAGTCGGATTTGTTCTGTTTTGAGTATGTCGGTGTCCTCTCCATGGCGTTGATTGGAGGCGGAGGTGATGGATGGCATCATGCCTTGAGCCCGTCGGACCTTGGAGGTCGACTCCTGGAGCAACGATGCTGGCTGGATTGCAGCGACGGCTCGGAGCAGTAATCCCTGCTTCGAGCTCCCTTTTTTGTTGATCCGGACAGCGTCAGCTCGAGGATTTCGACCCCAACCGCGGGTCTTTGCTGTGGCAGTCGATTGGAGCGATGTTTTTGGTTTGGCTGCTGCCTGCTTGCCTCAGATCTACTTCTTGCTAGTCATCTTCCTCGGCTGGCGATTTGTGGTCAAAAGGGGAGGCGCGCAAGGCGAAGATTGGCGAGGTGTTTCTGCAACTCTGACAGGATTGAGATATCTACAGGTCTCCTCCTCAACCTCTACTGCTATGCACCGGCTTGATCTAGAAAGGCAGAAGTTCAATCGCCACCATCCTAATCCTCTCTTGATTAAGGATGGCTGGATTTTGGAGACTTCTCTTGCTTCTGTTACTTGCAGCGGTAACTATGTTGAGATCTCCGTTCGGGTTGAGCGCGGACGTCGTGATCAATAGTTAGCGCTCCCTAGATTTGACGGAGAGTCCATAGCAATCTTTGTTGAGTCCGATGAAACTTACACAAAATCTACGACTCAACAACAAACCTCAAAGCGCCGTTTCCGTGGAGGCAACTGAAGGTGTCGCCGGTTTGTTAAACGGTGTGCACGCTCGTAGTCGAGGCCTGTGGAAGTAGTCGTCGCGGCAATGCTGCAGCCTCCTGTCGATCTCATCCATTATTGTTGTACGGTTGCACTGGCAGGGTCGTTTCCTTAGTTCAGCTCCCTTACATTCCGAAAGGGTGGTCCTGTTATGTAAGATCTTTTGTTACAGGTGATGTACCGCGGATTTACTTCCCCAAAACTATCTTTTATTAATAATAATATTTTGAATCTTCAAAAAAAAAGGAAGTGACATCATTACATGGACTGTAGCTGGTTGACATGTCGTTTGTCGTCGGTCATTCCATTCAGTTGCACCATATCCTTTGTCTTCAAGCCATACGCTGATACGACAGCGCCTGACCTTATCAGAACGGGTTGAACAGGAGGGAGGGAGGAGCGTGATGCACCTAATCGCCCGTAATTACTCTTCTTAACCGACTGCGGCGAACGTTCATTAATGCGGAATGACGGGATGTGCGAGAACACGTCTCGTCTGCTTCTCGGTGCCAGAGTACGGGGCCACTACGGTCTCCTCCTTTAGACTCTTGGGTCCTCAATGCTGGTTGATCTAATGGCTATCAATGCTGGTTGATCTAATGGCTACCGAGCCACAGTAAGATACGTGGGCTCGGCCCATCTACACTCACACATGAATAATGAATGTGGAACGAGTCCCACGTATGTGTAACGATCGGCAGTGTCCGTTTTTCTCCTAATGGATTCGCCTTCGATCTTCTCTAACGCTATAGATGAAAAGGGGCTACGGCATGTGAATAGGTGACGATCTATTTCACGCTAATCCTATCCGAAAATCCTAACCGATCCTAAGAGCGCTGGAAGGAGATCGAAAGTCGATCTCCTCCTCAATCGCTGGTCAGTGCAGATGACGGCCGGAAGGGCGACGCCACCCACACGTCGGACGGCTTCTTACTACATCGCAGTCGACTACAACCACAGCACTAATGGGCTCCAACACAACCGGTCAGTAAATCACCTCTATTCCGCATAATTTTAAGGTGATCATGTATAGACTAAGGTTAAGATTAACTATAAGAGCTAATATTGTGGTATCAGAGCAACCTTAGTCGCATACATGCATCCATCATTCCGGTTGAAACCCTAAGGCCGTGGTTTCGACTAATCCGTTCGGCTTGGATAGCAATTAGAAGGAGGGGAGCCCAATCTTAGGATAAGAAATTGAGAAATCCCCAAAATCCCTTCGGCCGAAACTCTCAAAAACCCTAAGAAATCCCAAATCAAGTAATCCCGAACTGGAAGAAATCTCAAATCAGTAAGAAAACCTAAGGATTTGGATTTGGACTTACCGGTTTGGGCCTCATCTCCTCGGGACTTGCCATGCGCACCATGAGTCGGGGCTGCCACGCTCCCGATGCGCGGCATCAGCGCAGCCGCGCATCAACGTCCACCGCCCGGACCAGTCCCGCGCCTGCTGTTGGCCGCGCGAGACCGAGGCTCGCCTCGGCTGTGGCTTCCGCCGCGCCGAGGAGGAGAACCGGACGGGAGGGCTACCTGCCGTCCTCGGTTCATCGTGCACCATGGGCGCCGTCGCCGCCGCCACCGCTCACGCCGGGGAAATCGGGAGAAAAGGGGATCGGGAAAATAGGCTAGGGTTTCGGCCAGCTGAGCGCCGTTTTTGTCGCACGCCCGTGGAATCCCAACCGTCGGATTAGATCTGACGTGGTCGGCTGTGGGCCTGCGGGTGCACTTGGGCCGCACACGCTCAACACTGCCGGACCGCGCGCATGAGGACCGCGCGCACCGGAGCACAGTAACGGGCCGGCGGTTCACTAATGGGCCGCTAGGCCATTTTCTTTATTTCTCCTATTTTATGTATAAATACCTTTGAATTTATATGCTGAGTTTTAATTCTTTTAAGCCATTTGTTGATGCTATTAAATTACATTAAAATTATTATGTTGCCATTAAATTTTAAGTAAAGTTTTCCTCTTATACTTTATGTGCTGAGATTTATTTTTCTTTAAGCTATAATTATTAATTTATTGTTTACATATTAAGATTTAATTTCTTTTGAGCCATTTCTTAATGCTATAAATTTAAGTAAACTTAATTTTTCTACATTAGAATTAATTTCCAACTAAATGGAACCAACGGGAATTTAATTGGAATATTTTACTTATTTCCTTTGTTATTTCGACCCAACGGAGTTATGACCTGGGACATTATTATTAGTGACAAATTTAAATTTTGCTTTAGTTTGCCCAACGGAATTATGAAGTAGAATATTTATTTTTTGTACAAGATTAACCAGACCAACGTAGGGTTAATTATGTACAATTTCGTTGTTTACTAATGTTTTGTCGTTAATGACGTTGTTGCTCAAATAAACAGCATTGAGCAACTGAATGGTACCAACCTCTAGGAATGGAAGGAGAGGGTGACAATTACTCTTGGGCTACTTGATTATGATGTTGCCTTACGTGAAGATGCACCCATTCCCCCTCCCGCTAGTGCCACTAATGCAATTAAGAAGGCATATGAGGAGAAGGCGGAGAAATGGGAAAAGGCAAATCGCATGAGTTTATTGGTCATTAAGAACTCTATATCCCTTGGCATTAGGGGCGGCATTCTGATGCTGACAACGCCATGAAGTACATGACTAATGTTGAGCAAAATTTTAAAGGCTCATCTAAGACTTATGCCAGTATTCTCATCATGAGGATGTTTACCTCTCGTTACGACGAGAAGGGAAGTGTGCGAGAGCACATCATGTCTATGACCAATATGGCAGCACAATTAAAGAGTATGGACATGTCTATCTCTGATGGTTTTCTAGTCCACTTCATCATGAGTTCCTTGCCACCGGACTACGGTCCATTTAAGATTAACTATAATACACAGAAGGACAAATGATCCATTGCTGAACTCATTTCTCACTCCGTTGAAGAGGAGGAGCGTCAAAAGGCAGAAAGGCAAAAGGAACAGGCCTTCCTCGCTGAGTCTGATCAGGGAAAGAGGAAGGTGGATGAAGCTTGTGTAGGTGAATCTAGCAAAAGATTTAATACTGGCAAGCCTAAGCCTAAGCCCAAGGGGAAGTTTAAGCCACCCCAAGGTGCTCCATCTGGATCTGGTGATGCTCCATCTGGATCAGGCACGACTACATCAAATGACATAATGTGTAAGTTTTGCAAAAAGACTGGGCACATACAGAAACAGTGTAATGGCTTTAAGAAGTGGCTCGCTAAGCATGATAACGTTATTATTGATATTATCTCTTATGTTGATGATGCACTCTATGTGAATTATGCCTCTGGTTCTTGGTGGATTGACTCAGGTGCAACTGTGCACGTCACCAATTCATTTCAGGAATTGCGTTCCGTGAGGACTATCACAAAGGGGCACCGAAGTCTTAGAGTGGCGGATGGCAATGAACTTCATGTTGAGGCTATTAGAGATCTTCCATTAGTTCTAGGAGGAGGCTTTAAGCTATTATTGCATAATGTTCTTTATGTTCCATCTGTCAAAAGAAACCTTATTTCCATTGCTTGTTTAACGGAACATGGCTTTAGAGTTGATTTTGGAGATATTGAATGTTTCATTAAGTTTAATAATGAAGTTGTGGGCCTTGCTCTTAAGCGAGACAAACTTTATTTGCTCTCTCTTGATGAATCTACAATGACTTTATGTGATGTTGCTAATCATATTAAGATAAATGAGATCTCATCGAAACTATGGCATTGTCGTTTAGGCCATATTTTGAAGGGGAGGATAGAGCGTCTCATTAAAGACGAGATACTTCAACCATTAGATTTTACTGAGGAAAATCCCTGCTTAGACTGTATCAAAGGCAAATTCACTAAAACAATTAAGAAAGGGGCCACTAGGAGTACGAGAATACTTGAGTTAATCCACACGGATATTTGTGGATCCTTCCCAATGACATCAGTACACGGTTTTGATTCATTCATTACGTTTACTGATGATTTTTCTCGTTATGGCTACGTTTTCCCCATTAATGACTGGTCTGAAGCACTAGATAAGTTCAAGATTTTTAAGGCTGAGATAGAAAATTAGCATAATGTTAAAATTAAAGTAGTGCGCTTAGACCGAGGAGGAAAATATTATGGGAAAAGTACTCCATACGGGCAAATTCTGGGGCCATTTGCCAAGTTCTTACAGGAAAATGGCATAGTTGCCCAATATTCTATGCCCGATGAATCACAACAGAATGGAGTTACTGAGCGTCGTAATCGCACACTAATGGACATGGTGCGTAGCATGCTTAGTCACTCTAGCATGTCTGTGAAATTATGGATGGAGGCATTAAAAACAGCCGCTCATATACTAAATCGGGTGCCTACTAAGTCTGTACCTAAGACACCTTATGAATTATGGACTGGTAGAAAGCCGAGTATAAATTATTTAAGAGTATGGGGATGCGCTGCTGAAGCCAGACCTTTTAATCCACATCTAAGGAAATTAGACCCTAAGACTGTGAGTTGTCACTTCATTGGGTACCCAGAAAGATCTAAGGGGTATCGGTTTTATTGCCCAGACCGTATCAATAAATTCATGGAAACAAGACACGCCGTCTTCTTAGAGAATGATCAAATCTGTGGGAGCTCACAGGACAGATAGTTGGACCTTGAGGAAATCCGTGTCACTATGCCGGTTATCCAACAGGAAAATCTGCCTATGTCTCAGCAAGTGCCACAGGTATCTTCTTCTGTGGATCCGTCTACAGTTGAGGGTACTAATGAACCTGTAGCACAAAATGATGTACACACTGATGTGTAAGTTCCTCAGCCCGCTGGAGTTCCGGATGAGCAACTAAGAAGATCACAGCGGGAGAGGAGATCTGCCATTCCTAGTGATTATGGGATTTTTATTGGAGAAGACATTGGGAAAGCAGATGATCTCACTTCATTCAAGGAAGCCATCATTAGTGAGAATTCATCCAAGTAGCTTAACGCCATGGAAGATGAACTAAAGTCTATGGGCGCTAACGATGTCTAGGATTTAGTAGAAATTCCTGAAGGAGTTAAAACAGTAGGCTGTAAGTGGGTCTACAAAACTACGTATGACTCCAAGGAAAACGTCGAACGATTCAAGGCAAGGCTAGTAGCCAAGGGTTTTTCACAGAGAGAGGGAATAGACTATAATGAAACCTTTTCTCCGGTCTCTAAGAAGGACTCATTTAGAGTTGTCATGGCACTGGTAGCTCATTATGATTTAGAGTTATATCAGATGGATATCAATAGTGCATTTCTTAATGGTGACTTGCATGAGCATGTTTTCATGGCACAACCAGAAGGTTTTGTCATGAAAGACAAGGAGCATATGGGATGCAGGCTAAAGAAATCTATTTACGGTCTTAAGCAAGCGTCTAGACAATGGTACCTTAAATTCGATCATATAATTAAGAACTTCGGATTTAAGGAGAATGAAGTGGATAATTGTGTTTATATGAAGTATAAGGGTGGTAAGTTTATAATCTTAGTACTCTATGTGGACGATATTCTATTAGCAAGTAGCGATAAGCATTTGTTGCATGAGACTAAGACATTTTTATCCTCTAAGTTCGACATGAAAGATCTTTATGAAGTCTCTTATATTTTGGGTATTGAAATACACCGAGATAGGTCTAGAGGAGTATTAGGGTTATCTCAGAGGTCATACATTGACAAAATACTTGAAAGATACAATATGAGTAAGTGCTCTGTCACGCCTGCACCAATTGTTAAGGGCGATAAGTTTGGTTTATTTCAAAGCCCGCGGAATCAATTAGAGAAGGATCAGATGAAATCGATTTTGTATGCTTTAGCTGTCGGAAGCTTAATGTATGTATAAGTCCGTACGCGACCGGACTTGGCTTTTGTGATCGGAATGCTTGGCAGGTACCAGTCTAACTCAAGTCTAGACCACTGGAAGGCTGTTAAGAAAGTTTTGCGTTATTTGCAAGGCACTAAGCATTACATACTAACTTATAAAAAGTCTGATAACCTTGAAGTTATTGGTTATTCAGATGCTGATTTTACAGGGTGTGTTGACACTAAGAAATCTACATCAGGCTATGTCTTCATCCTTGCAGAAGGAGCCATTTTATGAAAAAGCTCCAAACAATTTCTCACTACAGCATCGACAATGCAGTCTGAGTTTATAGCATGTTATGAGACAACTGGGCAGGTTGTATGGCTTAAAGATTTTATTCCGGGACTAATAGTGGTAGACAGTATTTCTAAACCACTCACTATATACTACGACAATAAAGCCGCAGTGTTCTATTCAAGTAACAACAAGTCAAGTGGTGCTGCCAAACACATTAACATAAAGTATTTCGTTGTGAAAGATAGAATCCAGGATCAAACAATTAAAGTTGAGCATATAAGCGCTAAGTTAATTCTCGCGGATCCGCTTACTAAAGGTCTACCACCCAATCTATTTAATGAGCATATTGCCGGCATGGGATTAGTAGGTAGCCTATAAGTGTGATTCTGGAATAGGGGCATAAGAATCAATCCACACCCTATAAGAGTAAGTTGTTTTCTATCGAGGTAATTTGGTGATTATAGATACTATTGTCGTAGTGGCATTTCATTGACCGCTGCGACACATTATTTTAGTTCGCCATATTACTTAGACTGGACTCATTAGCCTTAAGATCAAGTGAGAGAATGTTGGTTGATCTAATGGCCACAGAGCCACAATAAGACGCGTGGGCTCGGCCCACCCACACCCACGCATGAGTAACGAACGTGGAACGAGTCCCACGTATGCGCAACGATTGGCAGCGCCCGTTTTCCTCCTAACGGAATCGCCTCCGATCTTCTCTAGCGCTATAGATAAAAGGGGGCTACGGCACGTGAATAGGTGACGATCTATCTCATGCTAATCCTACCCGAAAACCCTAACCAATCGTAAGAGTGCTGGAAGAAGACCGAAGGTTGATCTCCTCCTCAATCGCTGGTCAATGCAGGTGGCGGCCGGAAGGGCGACGCCACCCACACGTCGGACGGCTTCCTACTACATTGCAGTCGACTACAACCACAGCACTAATAGGCTCCAACACAACCGGTCAGTAAATCACCTCTATTCCGCATAATTTTAAAGTGATCATGTATAGACTAAGGTTAAGATTAACTATAAGAGCTAATACCCAAGCATGCCCCCCTTGAACATGCCATGTGGTGTTATCTGAGCTCCCCACAAGGCCGGTCCCGGGATAGGCACACACGCCCCGTGGTGGCCTCCGAGCTGCCAACAGAGCGGGAGCCGAAGCAAGCAGGCTCGCCACATGGTGGCCTTTGGCCTCTGAGTTCCCGCCGGGTTGGTTCTAAAGTAGGCAGGGTCGCCGTGTGTCGGTTTCTGTGCTCCTCACTAGGTTGGTTCCGAGTTGGGCGCGCTTGCCATGCGTAGGTTTCTGGGCACCCCGTGTGGAGTACCTCAAGCCGGCTGCGCTACCATGCGTAGGTTCCCGGGCAGCCCACGTGGATGGCCACGAGCTGGGCATGCTGCCACGTGTCGGCTCCTAGGTAGCCCGCGCGTACGGCCTCAAGCTGGGCGTGCTGCCACGCGTCGTCATCTGAGTACATGGCCGTCCTTTTTGGCGATTGTACACCACTACCCTATCCAGCGGTCGTATATCGTTGTCCTGCCATCACATGGGCCATACGATCGGTAGATCATGTGTAGCTAGTGCAACACCCTGCCTAAACCTAAACGGAATAGGAGGTGGATAGTGTACCCCTGTACACGTGACGCTGACGGAAGCACTTAGCCACGGCTTTGATTTTCCTTTATTATACGTCCTAGAAAAAAAATTTGGATTTAATGGTCCATTTTTTTCATGGTGTAGCAAAACCATGTGGAATTGGTGAAAAAGGGGTAAGTGAACAATTTGAGAAAATTATGATGAATAGTATAAATAGTTTAGTTTATGGAGTAACAGTCTGAGAAAATTAGAATGAATAATACACAAGTTGGCAAATATGTATTCCCCCACCCCCAAAAATAAACTAATTAAAGCAATAACTTGATCCATAAAAAAAGCTAATTAAATTGAGTACTTGTTTGGTCTATGTCTTTGGTCCTATTTGGAGAGTTTCTGCCGTAGTCATTTTTAGAATCTTCAGCTCCTCAAACGGTCTAGAAAATAAACTAGAAGGCAAAAACTGAGAAACCAATTTCTCTATATTTTTACCATGTGACTTCTTATCAGCGGCTTATAATCTTAAGCTCGCTGAATAGTGCCTTTGTCAGGGCTGGGCGACCATTCTGTTTGGTTGCACCGCGCTACAGAAGGCTGGAGTCTGAAAGCCTTTCCAACGAGAAAACATGAAGGATATATCCCTCAATAGGAGTGGCTTCGATAAGATATCACTCTCTAGAATGAAATTATTAAAGTTGTTATCTCCGTTAGAATGCCATTTTGGGGTTTAGGCTAGATATTTTTTCTTTTCCAATTTTATTCACAGATTTAGCACATGAATTGACAATTTTGCCCCCTGCCCTTTTTTTCATATCGGCCAAGATCCCTTCTTCGTCGTTCTTTTCTGTTCTTCGTCCTCTTTCGTCGTTTCTCGCCAGCGGAGGGCGCCTGAGGGCCGACGCCGGGGAGGGCCGCCGCCGCCGCCGGGTCCGACTCCCCCCGTTCCCGTGCTCCCCCGCCCCCAGCCCCCAGCCCCCGAGCTCCACAGCCGCCCGCCACCGGGGAGTAGATGGAGGCTGCGGCCCCATGGAAAGTCCTCGAGTTCTACAGCGGCATCGGCGGGATGGTACCAACACCCAACCCTCTCCACCTCCCTACACCGAACTTGCCCACACCTGTGTAACGGCGGCTAGGGTTTTGGCGCCACCTGACTCTGCAGAGGTACTCGATAGAGGCATCGGGCGTGCGGGCCGAGGTGGTGGAGGCCTTCGACATCAACGACGTCGCTAACGATGTCTACGAGTTCAACTTCGGCCACCGCCCATGCCAGGTGCGCTTCGTTCCCCACACCCCGGCACACTCCCGCGCGCGCGTATCCTAAGGCTTTGTTCGGCTCCTCGGGAGGAATTCTCCCGGGGAAATCAATCCGAAGTGGGGATTGGGTTGATCCCCTCCTCACCACCCAATCCCCTCTTCAATCCACCTCTCTATGGGATTATCAGGGATGAGTCTTAGGCATGCTTGGTAATGCCGGGATTGAAGGGATTGACGGGGTTGATGCATAAAGCTTAACTAAAGCATTACAGAAAATTCAAAATATTTATCATTAACCATTGCCGTACATTGGCATAGCTAGTGGAAATCCATGTAAAATTTATGTAAAAAATAACATGATCTCTCCATAGGAGCTAATATCATGACTACAACTAAGCGCTTAATTTATACTGAAAGATATGGTAGACTGTCTTGATGTATTTGTTTGAACTGTCCACAAAGTTGCTTACGGTCTGGTTGATTTCTTCGTACTAAGTTGTCCATCACCATTGCACACCTGAATGGCAAGGGAGCAGTGTCATTTGCCTTCCTCATGTTCATGTTGTCATTCTCTTGCTCATTTACCTGTCCTGCAGAATGAACATTTCGTTCTACTTGCATGATAGTTTATTTACTGAATCATCTAAGCCTTTAACAATGTCACTATCTCAATCACATCACTGTTATCTAACTATAGGGAAACATTCAAACACTTACTGCTAGTGACCTAGACAAGTATAAGGCACAAGCATGGCTCCTTTCTCCTCCGTGTCAACCGTACACACGACAAGGTTTTCTTCTGGAGTAATTTTCTTTCAACATTATCTGATCGATTTTCAAATTTTACTAATGGGTGGAGTATCATGTAGGACTTCAGAAGCATTCAGCTGATGCTCGAGCATTTTCATTCATAAAGATTCTTAACCTAATGAAAAACATGAGCTTTCCTCCACAGATGTTATTTGTGGAAAACGTAGTTGGATTTGAGGTTGGTGTAATCTTCGGTTTCTTTAAAGCACTATTCTAGCCTGTAGTATTTAACAAGTTGTAAGCCCTATTTGTTTATGACAGGTATCTGATACACATGACCAGTTGCTAGAGGTTCTTTCAGATCTCAATTTCAACACACAAGAATTTATCCTTAGCCCTTTGCAGTTTGGTATCCCATATTCTAGACCTCGATACTTTTGTCTGGTAAGATTTCTGAAACCCGGAGGATCCTTCCTTTTGTTTCATGTGATATGTCACTTGATGTTGTAAGACGTGACATGGCACAAATCTTATTTTTGTTACCTTTTCATTTGTTCATCAATTCCAAAGTTCACAAACTATGCAAACGATCAAGGGATGACTTGGGGTTTTTGTTGATTAGGACTTGTAAAAAGATGGTACTTGCCCAAGTTCTTGAAAGGAAAAAAAAACCATAGGAAATTAGTCTGATGTTGTTACAAAACTGAGAAACCATGCAATGGAGTTTCCGATAAAAAAATGTTAGATAAAAAACATTAGGTTCTTCACTAGCTCATTTTTTCTTGAGCCGAGCAACTCTGCATTTATTTAACAGTACCTTATCTACAGGCAAAACGAGAATCTATGAGTTTTCAAAATCCATCAGACAATAGCAAGCTGCTCCGGACGCCTACATTCCTAACATTGGTAAGGGCAGATCACAACAGATATAACCAGAATGAAGATGATCTGGAACTAGTATGCAAACCAATAAATGAGTTCCTTGAAACAAGAACTCTGAATATTGATGATCTGGATTCTTCAGGCACAATCTCTGACTGTAAGTTTAAGAAGCCTATAGTAATGACTGGGATGTCATTTGAACATGCAGGTTAACAGTATTTTCTAATGCCACTCTATATTATGTAGTTAATGAGTCTGATGGATGCACTCCAAGTGAAATGGTTTTTCAAGATTACGTAGTCCCGCTTAACTTGATCGAGCGGTGGGGGAATGCTATGGGTATTTTTCTTTTTCTTGATTCGAGATTCCTGACTCAATCATTTAATGATAGTTTTTTGTTGTCTTACTAATGCTTGTCTGTGGTGGCTCCTTGACTATTTGCAAGATATTGTATACCCTGAATCAAAGCGATGCTGTTGTTTTACCAAAAGTTATTATCGCTATGTGAAGGGCACAGGCTCCTTATTGGCTACGTCCAATGTAAGGCTCATTATGTACACTCTTTCTTCTGCTTTGTTTTCAGGCATCCCTTGGTGTTGCCTCTTAGTCTGGATACTCATGATTCCTTGTTCCTTTCTTTTTTGATTACCTACTTTAAAATACAGAACCTCAAACCAATTTCCAAAGAGAACCTTGAAATTTCTTCACTGAGGGAGATGGGCTTACGATTTTTCACCCCTCGCGAGGTATGTGCTTATCGACAACTTCACATAGGTCTACATCCTTCCATTATCTATGATTTATCATCATAGCATGTGATGTTCATGACTTTTCAGGTTGCTAATTTGCATTCTTTTCCATCAAGTTTCCACTTTCCGGATCACATAAGCCTTAGGCAACAGTAAGTTTTAGTTCCTACCTTTCTTCTCTGTTGGAACTCAGCAGGAACATCAGAGTCGCAATACATGTAAGAACATGAAATGCAACTTGCTGGTTCTAAAAACCAGACCTCACTGCCTGAATTGTTTGTTGTTTCTAACTTACATATGGTCGCAGGTATGCTATGCTGGGTAATAGCCTAAGTGTAGCAGTTGTGGGGCCTTTGCTGCATTATTTGTTTGCTAAGACATTGTGATGTTCAACCAATTGGCGCGTGATGCTTCACAGAACAAACACATTGACATGCTGTTGCCAGGATGGTTCTTGGGTATGATTCATGTACTCCCTGAAACTGATGGCTGTGGCACAACCGTGCAACCATCCTAATTGGAGTGGATTTCGCGTAGCGGTGCAACTTCAACTTCATAGGGCTTGGGGACTCAAGGTCGATTGATCGGTGGGGGAGCATCGTGAAGAAAACAGTGCATGATGGCCCGGCGTGTACTGGTGAAACTCTGACACGGAACTTGCCTACACCATTGAGTAGAGCAGAGTGGCTTCTTCCACATTGTACCTTATGCCTCGGCATAACTTGTACTAACGTTAATGTTTGAATTGTTACATCATTTGACCGACATATCGTGGGCATTGCACATGAAACAGAAACGAGGTTACTATGATTTAGAACTGAATTTCAAGTTTTCAACTCGATGAGCCCTCCTTTGTACTGTCTCAGCAGTGGTTTACCGCGCAAATCAATTTGCCTTTGTGTTCTTGAACTAATCTGCACTTTGTGTTCAGGAATAGCAACTGGTTGCATTCGTAGTAGTATCATCTTACTTACAAAATTGCGACATGTTCTCTGCTGTTGCTGTCGAGATTTGAGTTGAGAGGAAATCGCAAATTCAGGTATGTACAGCGCATGACGCCGCAGAAAACCGCGGCATACGGGAGAGCAGAGCAAGCAAATCTCGGGCTCTTAGGATTTTTTGGTGGGGCTTCAGCTTGTAGACCTATTTTTTCTGAAGCTAAAGTCTAATCAAACGAATTCAGCTTAAAAAAAATAGAATGGAGTAGACTGAAGTGATTAAAGAAATAAACTAAAAAGAACTAAAAGGGGTGAAGCATGATTCGGTTAGCTCCATGGCTCTGCTCGACGGAAGTCTTACCAAGCAGATCCGTAGCAGTTTCGCCCAAACCCTGAACCCTCCTCCACGGCTCCACTTGCTCTTCTTCTCCGCTGAACCATGCGGCTCCCCGCCGCCGCCTCGCGTCCGCTCCCGTGGCGCGCGCACTGCACCGCCGCGGCGTCGTCTGCACCCGGCGCGTCCGCCTCCCAACCGCGCGAGCCGCTCTCCTCCCACTTCACCAACCGCCGCCCCCTCGCGCGCGCCCCGGCCGTGGTGAGGGACGTCTCCTCCGCGCTCCGCGCGATCCTCGCTTCCTCCCCGTCCTCCCACGGCCGCGCGTACCTGCTCCTCAAGTCCGCCGCCTTCGACGCGCGCTTGGCGCCGGACGCGCTCGTCGACGCCGTCCTCTCCGCCGTCGACGGCCCCGAGTCACTGCACGCCGCCGCGCTCCTCAGCCGCCTCCTCGCCTCCCTATGCCGTACCGGCCGCGCCGGCGCGGCGTTGGCCGCCTACGCCACCATGGAGGCGCGCGGGGTCGTCCCGGACGCCAAGTCCCGCACCGACCTCCTCGCCGTCACGGGGCGGAGCAAGTCGGCCGCGGACGCCCTCGCGCTGCTCGCCGAGATGCGGGGGAAGGGGCACCCCTTGGACGCGTGGATGTTCGACGTGGTGATGCGCTCTTGCTTCAAGGAAGGGATGTACCATGACGCGGTCAGGCTGTTCGACGAAATGCCTGGTTCTGACATCGAGCCCGACCAGCGCGTGTACTCTGTCGCTATCGCAGCCCTCTGCAAGCTGCGTGATGCCAACCGTGCGCTGCTGGTGCTGAGGAGGATGAAGGGTGCGGGGTTCGTGCCGTGGGACTTCACTTACAACTCCGTGGTGGATGTGCTCGCGAAGGAAGGGAGGATGGAGGAGGCGCTGCACATGAAGGATGAGTTGCTGGCCACCGGGAAGGAAATGAGTGTGGTTCTTGCAACAACGTTGATGCACGGGTATTGCTTGCAACGAGAGGTTAGGAAGGCATTGGATATATTTCAGAAGACAGTAAGGGATGGTCTGGTGCCAACAAATGTAACATATACGGTGCTGATCAGAGGTTGTACTGAAGAAGGGATGGCAGAGAAGGCCTATGAGCTATGTCGCCAGATGAGAGAGCATGGGTTGTTGCCAAGCGCATATGAGTTCAATATGGTTATCAAGGGCCTTTTGAATGATAAATGGTGGAAGGATGCTGTAAGCTTGTTCGAGGAGATGGCTGATTCTGGGATACCAGATGTCTTCACATACAATATACTAATTCATTGGCTCTGTCTGCATCGCAAACTCCAGGAAGCGCTTAACCTGTGTAAAAAGATGAATGAAACAGGAGTGGAACCATCTATTGTGACATACAACAGCTTGTTGTTCTGTTATTGTGTGAATGGGTTTATGGATGAAGCAATCAAGCTATACACTGAGATGCCTGAAAAAGGGCTCACACCTAATGCCGTCACTTACACAACTCTGATGAAAGGGCACATCAATAAGGCTGCTTTTGACAAGGCCTATGCCATCCTTGATGACATGAAACAGAAGGGAGTTTCTTGCAATGATTATACATACAACACTCTCATAAATGGCCTTTGTATGGTTGGCCGAGTTTGTGAAGTTGGTGAAATGCTGAAGAGATTTGAAAGTGAAGGCTTTATTCCAACTGCAATGACATACAATAGTATCATCAATGGATTTATAAAAGCTGGCATGATAGGCTCAGCATTTGCTATGTATCAGCAGATGTGTCAAAAAGGCATACCTCCCAACATAGTAACATATACCAGTTTCATTGATGGATACTGTAAGAGTAGCTGCTGTGACCTGGCACTGAAGCTGCTAAATGATGTCAGGTGCAAAGGCCTTCGACCGGACATTGCCATGTATAATTCCTTAATAAATGGGTTTTGCCAAGAGGGGAATATGTCACACGCACTGCAATTTCTTGTTCTTATGCTGAAAGATGGTTTATTACCAAATATTTCAGTCTACAACAGTTTTATTACAGGGTACAAGAATTTGAAAATGATGGATGAGGCTTTGAGATTCTACGAGAAAATGATTAAAGAAGGAATTGCTGTTGATACAGCAATCTACACTACCTTAATTGATGGGTTCTCAAAAGATGGCAATATAACCTTTGCTTTGGAACTGTACTCAGAGATGATGGCAAAGGGTAATATTCCTGATCATATTACTTTCACAGCATTAACACATGGCTTTTGCCGCAGTGGAGACGTTGATGGCGCTAGGAAACTATTGGATGAAATGAATAGGTTAGATATACGCCCTAACGTTTTGATTTATAACATGTTGATAAGCGGATATCTCCGTAATGGAAAGCTGCAAGAAGCGTTCCAGTTGCATGATGAAATGCTTGAAAGGGGAATTATGCCTGATGATACAACATATGACATACTAGTTAGCATGAAATCTTTGGAAAGTGACAGTCCCATTGATGCGGAGAATCCTATCTTAAGTTCCACCAATTAAGGATCAAGAGCTGGTTTGAGCACATTGAACTTTCCATTGTATGGCCAGTGTCAAGTTGTGAGTTTTGTTGTATATAAAGCGAATTTTTAGCTATGGCAAATTGAAGCAAAGGTAAGCATTGGAATTTAATTATTAACAAGAATTTACCTTTTTTATTATTATCTGATCTCTGTTTTACCGTTGGTACTTTGTGATTACTTCTGTACCATCCATTATTTTGTGTCCAATCAATGTACATGATTTTTCCCTTTTTGGTGTTATTGTTGAACTTCGCAAAAAACAGTTAGGGCTTGATTGTAAATTGTAACTGACAAATTTATCTTTTATGTGACCTAAGTACCTAACACATCAAGTAATGGCGTCTGGTTGGCCTGCCTTGAATGGTCAATAACTCAATATATCCTCTGTAAAAAGAAAGTTGGATTGCTGTACATGACCTTGACAATTTTGATCTGTTTAATATCTGCATGTGTTGTTTCTCGTTGGTCGTTGCACTGTCTGATCTATTACCTATTTATTTGCTGCATTCACATATAAGATGAGGGCAATGCCAGTATTGTCGGACCTCAAAGATCCATAGTGATTGATGTAGTGTGCCAACTAGACTAGACTTATGAGGAAAGATTCAAGGCTCCTCTGGCCTGTTGAACTCCATTAACAGAGGAAAGATTCACCTAGAAAGTTTGCTTAACACCAATAGAGTAATGAACAGGACGTAGATCCAATTTCCATGCCAAATAAATTCAAAAGACTAGGTTTTCTACTGTCATTGACATCTTGTGTTTCAGAAAGGCCAGTTCAAGTCCTTCAGGTAAATTGCATTGATACTTTGAAATTTCTGCCATTTTCCTAAGGTGAAACAGGGTGTTTGTCATCAAGGTAATTGTTGTGATAAAATGCTTACAATTAACTTGCCAATGATGAAATTTCTCTAAAAGCATGCATGACTTTTGCTTATAGTTAGCAGAATGAATTTCTCTCTGCAGTCTGCACCACCCAGGCTGTTGTATCGGCACTGTCGGCCTTGAGGGGGAGGGCGGATGTCAATTGAGCTGAGGACGGTGGCCACATAGCCGTGGTGGGTGTGTCTGTTGATTGTGTGGTAGAGTGTCACCCCTGCCTGCAGTGAGCTACCTCACCAATTCCTGGAATTCCTCAGGCTAGAGGATGGAGATGGAGACGGAGATAGAGCAGCCCATGTCTTGTTTCACCTGACGCTACCTGCGGTCACATTAACTCCTCTAGTGGCCGTTTGGAGAGGCAAGGGGCGACTGCTAAGAGAAGGAGCTAGTAGAGGATGATCAATGAGTGGCTAAGGTATTTCTGTGGCTTGCATTATATACCATAAAAAATGTGTGATCTATTGGAGAAACACTGTGTCAGATTTTCTACAGGACAAATTCCATAAACTAACTGTGCAATACAACTCTCTAACTGGTAACAAATATGCTAATATGTACTGAAAATAGACATAAGTATTAAGGATTTTCTCACTTCTAGACTGGGGAGGGAAGGACATAGGGGCCAAGAAAATAATACAATTTTCTTAACATCTACCCGCATCCTGGTTAACTCCACTGCCCTTCCCGCCGTTCCTACACGGGATACATACTCCATTGTCCACTTTTCTCCTGATTAATTCTGTGTTAATGTGGGGTATATTTTCTACTCCTTTCTCTAGCCCCGTCTGTCAGTGAGCATGTGTGCTTGTTTTTGTGTTTCCGTGTGCGGTGTGCTGACTTGCTTCCGCGCGCCCCACCTGCTCCCCACGTGAGTCACCAAATTTTCCTCTGATTTTTTACTCTATCTATGCAAGGTGTTCCTCTTCTCTGGTTGTTACACCTCATGGCTGATTCCCTTTTCTCCCATCTTCTCCTCTCTCTGTAATACTTATCTCTCTCTTTTTGAGTGCTGGAGAGTGATAGGGTGGCATTGTTCCAGGCGGTGCGCCTGAGCTGCCAAGGGGTGACGATTCTCTGGCCTCCAAGCACAAGCAAGCCCACGAGTAGCGGGGTGTCGCTGCTCCAGGCAGAGCGGACGAACTCCAAGCTGGTTTCTCTCAGTTTGCTGCTCTATACCTGTGCTAACTTCCTTTGTTGCCTTCTTTTTTGTCGTTAACTATGTATCATGTTAGCTTGCTTATGATAGATGCTTGTTGAAGGTTATAACAGCAGGTTTGACAAAGGGACTCAAAGTCACATTGTAGTGGCTAATGAAGAATATATTATCTGGAGTTATCTGGAATTTTGGAATCATCTGCTAGCCTTCTCTGTGCTATACCTACAATTTGATCTTATATTCGTTAGTTTGCAAACTACATGGTCTTTTCTTATATTTGACATTGCAGAAGAAATGAGGCATGGAAATTTAAAATCTTGCTATATCATTTCGTTATGCAGCTATCTTGGTACACCCGGAATTTTCATATAAAATTTAGGTGATTTATTATGTAAATCCTCATCCAGTGCACACAAATAACATAGTTGATATCAAAGTAAATGTCTTACATAATCAAATGTATTTATTATAGAGACGAATGCCACCTCTCAGAGTAAAAGAAATCTAAGCAGTATAAATAAACTACGGACGATGCGATGACTCCTAATCCACAAGCGCTTAACCAGGCTCTCGCTTAGTCTTCCAAGAAATTCTCCTCGCTAAAATACTCCTTTGATAATGAATGTTGATTGTAAGGTGGGATTTGGCCCGATTCTTGAGGGGTTCGGTGGAGGGGATCAACGGGAATATTTCCCCTCAATTGATTGAAGAAAAACGCGACTGAATTGGCTGTATTCCCCGGGACTGCAACGGCAGCAGAGTCAGAGAGGAATAGGACTATGTCCCGAGCTCAGGGATGAAGAATTTTTACTGTTACTAATTTAATTTTTTTTTAATTTACAAAACTAATTTTCGGTTTGAATCATTTACAAAACTAGTCTCTTGCCGCCCTGGGCCACGGCGGGATTTAAAAACCGCCGTGGCCCAGGGCGGCGAATGGCATCCCGTCACCCGGCTAACGCTCCGGCGGCCGTTAGCCGCGGGAGGCCACGTGGATTCGCCGCCCTGGGGAGGGCGGCGAATGCCCCAGGGGCCGAATGCAAAATTGCATTCGCCGCCCTGGGGACGGCGGTTTTAGCATAGTAAACGGACGGTCCGCACAAGGATCGGACCGTCCGAATCAGGGGGCCGCCTGCAAAATTTTTTTTTTCTTTTTTTTTGATATTTTTTTCTCAACTAGCAAAACGAGAATAGCAAAATCTCGTGAAGGTGCAGCTCAAACCGATGTAAGATGTGGCCTGTAGAAAATTACGAGTGTGCTTTAAAAACCGTGCTGAAACTTCGGACCTCAAAAACTCAATCTTCCCGGCCGAATTTCGTAAAAATTTTTTGGACAAACCCGACGAAGTGGGGGGGAAGCGGATGTAAAATTTTCTGTAGATGTCCGTAGAGTACTTATTTGCCCGATTCCGAGACCGTATGCGAAAGTTATGACTGTTTTAAGGTAGTTAGCGCGCGTTACAACAATTTGCCGTCGATTCGGACCGTCCGATCGGTGTGCGGACGGTCCTATGCATTCGCCGCCCTGGGGGAGGGCGGCGAATGCCCCCAGGGGACCGAATGCAAAATTGCATTCGCCACGGCGGCGAATGCAATTTTGCATTCGGTCCCCTGGGGGCATTCGCCGCCCTCCCCCAGGGCGGCGAATCCACGTGGCGTCCCCGGGGCTAACGGCGGCCGGCGCCGTTAGCCCCGGTGACGGGGATGCCATTCGCCGCCCTGGGCCACGGCGGTTTTTAAATCCCGCCGTGGCCCAGGGCGGCAAGAGACTAGTTTTGTAAATGATTCAAACCGAAAATTAGTTTTGTAAATTAAAAAAAAAATTAAATTAGTAACAGTAAAAATTCCAGGGATGAAGCTAGGTAGGCCTCACCTATCAGTGAGAGGCCACGAGGAAAGGCCAATGGGCTGACTGGGCTAAGGCATGGGCGCGGGGAGAGAGAGAACAGGCAGGCCGGCGGGGAGGGAATAGAAATGGGCCGAATATGGCCTAAAGGTAGAAAGTGGGTTTTCTAAAGATTTTAGAGTTTAAATCTCTAGCATTACTATTATGTTAGAGTTATAAACGTTTTGGTTTTGCGATTAAATTGGTGCTAAATATGTAGTTTTATGATAATTTTACTAGAAAATAGGTAGTTTTGAGATACTCAATCTTAAATCTGTAGTTCTGTGATACTTTTGCTGCTAAATCTGTAGTTTTAGATACACTATAGCTTTATAATAGTTTTATCAAAGTATTTATAGTTTTGTGAAATTTACTCTAATTAATTTTGTAAGTTGGTTTACAGACTTTTCTCACTAGTCCTTGAAATTAGAAGGCCAATTCAAGATTCGTATGGAACAGAATAATTTCACCAAAATTTTCCCGATAAAAGAGTAAAAATTAATAACCCCACATTCCAAATAAGTCATAGTCAAAAGCGTTTGTGTGCTAATAATTTCATTGTCGGCGTATATATACCTGGCGAGACCCAACAACCTTGTTTCCTTAGTAAGCGAAACCAAAGTACAACCTCATAAAGGTTAGAGCTATTGAATTGAGCTAGAGAGAAGGGAAGAAAAATCTCTCGTTTTTATAAGCACATTTTTCAAACTACTAAATGGTATATTTTTTTAAACAAATTTCTATATAAAAATTGCTAAAAAAATTAAATAAATCTATTTTTCAAATTTATAATAATTAAAACTCAATTAATCATATGCTAATAATTCACCTCATTTTACCTAACTTCTTCTTTTTTCTTTTTCCTCATCTTTAAATACTCCCTTAGAGTTGTGTCGATCTTCTCCTCAAAATGATGATCTATTCCCAAACGTTGGAGCACAACCACCAGGTTCATTTGTTCTACTACATCGTCCTTGCAAACCTCAAACATTGTACCTACCTCCTTTACTAACTGATGTACTCCCTCCATCCTAAAAAAAACTAACTTCTACAGTTTAAATTTTATCTCAAAATAAATCAACTTATATTCTCTTACCTACCCTCAGTCCACAAATCGAGAAATTTTATTTCTTCAATATCCCTTACATACCCACTCACAAATACTACTTTTCTATTAATGAGGGATATTTTAGTCTTTTCTTCTATCTTTTAATTTTGCATTAGGATTCTAAAAATCTTTTTTTTTTACGGAGGAAGTACCTTTCTTCCATACATTCATCTGACTCCTGCAAGATATATACCAAGATACGTAGAAGCATATTATTAGGTACGGAGTAAATTTCACAAATTACAATAAATTATTTTGTCAAAAAAAACTACCTCCCCGCTACAACTTTACCGTGCATTTTACGAAACTAGCACGAATACATATAGTTTTGTAGCAATCACGAAGTATATATGTGCAGTTTTATAACAAAGTACTCCGTCCAGGTACATGCATACCTGTAATAGTTGGTTGTTCTTGACGAAGAGGTGAGCGAATATCGGCGGGTGGAAAGCCGGCGCCATCTTGGTGCCGGGAGACGGCGGCGCCATGCACATGGGCGCACGGCGTGGGAGGACGGCCGATGAGCCCGCCTGCTGCGGCGGTAGGCCGCGGAGACGGAGCCGCAGTGGGCAGCAGCGACAGGGAGGCCATGGGGCTCTTCATCAGAGAAAAAAATTTAAAAATATTAATTTTTTTCACCATTTGCAAATATATACATGGAACAAATAAAATTGATGAAAATATACCTGCGCCATGGTGTGGAAGCACGGCACCGAGCCAGAGCCACGGCACCAAGGTGAGGGGGCGTCGGTACTGTGTGGCAGTGGTGTGGCCCCGATCGGGAGAGAACGGTGCTGCACGGCCAACCCGTGGCACCGGGCGGGGCAGCAACGGTGTCGCACGCCCATCGCGCGGCACCGCATGGGGAGAGGGTGGTGCCGCGCGGCCAATCCACGGTACCGCGCGGGACAGGGCGGAGCGATAGCGGTGCCGCGTGTCCATCCCGCGGCATCGCTCGGCGACATGATAGGGCTGATTGGGAGGGTGTGTCCGATCTTTCGATGAGACTGATAATTATTGATTTCAGTGGAGATGATCCTGGCAATTCGACTACAAACGCACAATATCGCTTGCGCCTTAGCAATCGCTGAACCAATCTCCGAGATGTTATTGACCTCGCTGGCGGCGCGATCAACCTGAACACGAAGTTCAATCTCTGCGAGCAATCGAAGAACTAGCAAGAATAAGACGAAGGCAATCTGATATTGCGAATATGAATGAAGCATAAATTATATTGCGAATCACAAAATTGGGATTTCGAAACTGGCTTGATAGGTGGTCGTCTGACACAACTGAAGGACAAAAGTTTGCACAATGACTAAACCTAAACTCAACGAAATCCAAATCCTAGCAAGGGAGACAGTGGCTCCTAAATAGGGAGACGACCAGGGGGGGCATCCCTCGTGCACACCCTAGGGTTAGAAGGCCCATGGGCTCAAGTGGGGATGGCGTAGCACTCTTTTGACTCAGACTCAGAAACTAACGTGGATTGTTTTGATAATTGTGGCTGGCTTGGGTGGAATTTGAAGTTGAGGTTGGATCCGTTGGAAAGTAGACTTCATAAGCTTTCCATGAAGTACAAAAACATTCCAAACGGAGTCCATATAAGAAAGTTATGCCCGTTTGAACTTGGTACCATCATAGCAGTTCGAACCTGATTCTAGAACGAGTCGAACTCGAATTCTTGCTTGACTTGGTCCCTTTACTTCATCCTTTCCCAGATTCCTAATCACAATTAAATCATTTACATTAGGTAGCAGACTATTCTCAATAATATATGAACCTAGGAATGAATTCATCTGGTAATTAAGTTGACGGGTACGAGCTCGAGTAAGTGGTCCTTGTTGTGAATGAATTGTTTCCATGGAAGGGATGTCCTCATCAAGGGCGGTGCCGCGCAGCCAACCCATGGCACCGCGCACAGTGACAGCGGTGCAGCGCGCCCATCCCACGGCACCGTGCTCTGTTTGCACCTTTGTCACCCACCACCAACGCAGCTGCACAGACTCAACGGTCACCCTCCCTTTCGACAACCTCGCGTGGGAGCAAATGTATGTAAGTATGCGTCATTAAACACAGTGATCTATCACTTCACATAATTTCTGTCTACCTCTTTACTTTCTCCCCTCCTTTCTTTATGTTGCCTTCATAGGGATAAAAGGATGGAGAACAACGAGAGGAGCAAGGATTTGTTATCTCCACTTGCTCCCTTCGGCTCTCTTTCGCATCTCTGCTTGCTCCCTTCAGCTCTCTTTCGCATTGGAAAAAAAAGGAGGACTACGAGAGATTCGCCAGCGCTAGAGGAGGAGAAACTGAGAACTAAATATTCTGGAGGGGTAGAAGAAGTACTCAGCGAGTGATCCAGTAGTAGGGTAATACACATGTAATTGAGTTTAAAAATTTTTATGAAGTATTTTTTGTACGCATTAGAGTAAAATACTAGTTTTGACGTAAATATTAGGTTGTTGTATAAATATTCTCTCCGCTTGCTCACTTCAATTGTCTTTCGTATAGAAAAAAAGGAGAATGACGAGAGAGGTGCACGCAGTAGAGGAGGCGAAATTGAGAATTATACATTCCGGAGGGTAGAAGAAGCACTCAATGAGGGATCCAGTACTAGGGTAATCCACAAGTAATTGAGTTTGTAAATTTTTATGAAGTTTTTTTCGTACGCATTAGAGCAAAATACTAGTTTTGACGTAAATATTAGTTTGTTGTATAAATATTGATTGTAGAGTTGTATTTAGTGTATATGTAGTAAATATTCGTCGATTTGTCACAAGTTAGTAAATTGTAAAATTATGAAAGTAGTATGAATGTACACTAGAGACATATTATTCTCACATGTTGTGTATGTTGTAATACTTATGGAAATATTAGTGTAGTTGTAGTAGAAATTATTTTGGGGTTGGAGCGTATCACTCATTGATATTACTGTTTTGTAATTAAAAATTTGACTCTTATTGATATTGGAGTTGATGTTTATGAACATCGAAAATTCGGAGCAAAAAATAAAATTTATGGCTCATTTAGTTTGAATAGAAACGAAATTAAACATGCATCCCATTCGGTGGCACCGAATGGTGGCTAGACGTGCTGCGGATGGGGGTCGCGCGCGTCTAATAAATGGCAGGTTAGCATGCATACATGCATGCATGTTTGGGTTAGTTTATAGAAAAGTTGTTTAGTGGGCTACCTCAATTAATCATGTAGCATGCATGTGGTTAATGAACTGCAGATATAAGATATGTCTATAGCGGTTTTAAAAGTCTACTTAGCATAATAGTAGCACCATCTTTTTGTGTGCGTCTCTATTAACAGAGATTATCTATAAACTCACTTCACACACCAGTGAGGTGCATGCAAAACCAAATGCAAGGAGTTATTGGTGTTTTTGTCTCTGTATCATCTCTAGAGCCGTGATAATGAAGGGTTATAACCTTAATTAATTGATAGGAGGCAGGATTAGGTGAATTGCCTATATTATAATGCTATATACGTAGTATATACGTATGTATGAATACAGAGCTAATAAAGTTGACATGCATGGGGTTAGGGAGTAATTAGCGTAATGAATGGGCGGGTACATAATTAATTAGCGTAATATGAGACATGCATGCACGTCTCATGTACAGAAGTGCACTAAAATTTGTGTTACTGGAAAAATAGCGAGGTTGCGGTACAGGAAAGTATTATTGATCTGATTAGAGTTGTGATAGATAGATATTGCAACTATTTAAGCAATGACTTATTGCGTATATATTCTGAAGTATTAGATCGAATAGTGTTTTGGCAGGAATGAATGGCAAACCTTACAGTATATTTCGGCGATGGGGAAATTATGTCAAACAAAATGGGTGTCAACTTGAGCAACTTTAAGCAGTGCACGCTTTACCACCCTAATCCATACAATCTTAGAATGCCGAAGTGTGGTACTGGTTGACATGCACATTTTCGTTAGACCTCAATATATGGAGTGTTGATGTTAGGATGGTGTGAAGCTGTTCTGCGACGAACGTACAATGGGAATTGAAAAAAGTAACTAGAAGTAAATCGTGGAAGGATTGGTTGGATGGTTGTATGTGCCGAGGATACGAACTGGTGATGTTGATGCAAGCCTGTCCAAAAAGGGTGTGGACACAAACAGTTCGTTGGGCCAGGCTAGTAGCCACGGAGAGGCATGTGGTCAGTCGAGTGGACGTGACGTCGAAGTACCTAAACATCATTACGGAGACGTAGCCACTGATATGCAGAACCTGTGCATCCCAGAAGATGAACAAATAGGCAGGGAGACCAGGATGGAGCGGCAGCCAACAGGTGAAGCTGATGAAGGGGAGGGGGTTGCTGCCATAGTCGAAGAAGTTGACCGGAAGGACAGACATGCTCATGATGACAAGGAAAACCTGGATGCGGAGGACGATGAGGATGCAGATGAGAAAGACGATGATGACACGTCTGAGACTACATCATGGAACCGTGAGTTGACTGGGTATATTGCAGAGAACGAGTTGCACAACTCAGTATGATTCTACGGAGAGGGTCCAATCAATCTGGGTACAATATTTGCGATGAAGTCTGCATTACAGGATGTAGTGAAGCCATGGTTATTGAAGTTGCAGAGGCAATTCAGGGTTTTAAGATCAAGCAAGGAAGTGTACACTGTGGTGTGTGAGACGGAAGAGTGCAATTTTAGGGTTCATGGCCATGTCCCAAAGTACGAGTCATACTGGGTCGTGTTAACGCTCGAGGAGCAGAACTATATGCTTCGCCAGCCTATAAAAGGAAGTCATGTGTTCCACAAAAAGTGCACAAGAGATAGCGCTCACAAAATTAGAGAGTCTATGTACCGAGCTAAAGTTATGAGCTTCAATATGTTTGCACACTTTGCAAATTCGTTGGTTCTGTTTTCATAGTAAGCATACGTGAATACTTATGGCTTACCGTAAAATATAGCCACGAGTTTGCAAAGTGAACAAACCTACTGAAGTGAGGAACAACAGTACCATGCAAAGGTTTATAACTTCAATAAGTTTACACGTTTTATAAATTCACACTCTGTATTTCTATAGCAGGAATCTGCAAATACTCCAGGTTTTTTGAAAAACAAGGCTGGCAATTTGGAGAGCGTTTGAATCTACCAAAGTTTCAAGTTTTATGTCTATGGCATTTTTAACCTATTAGTTTTAATTTAGTCAATTAGCGCTAAGCACGCATGGTGCTGCACTGTGGGCAAGCGCCACCGTGCCCGGTGCTGCGTCGGGGAAAAGCGGTATTGGGCCTCTCCCGGTGCAGCGCAACAGAAGCGCGGTACCGCTCGTCGCTGCCGCATCGCCGACTAGCCGGTACCGTTCCCGTGCCGCGCTAGAGGCGTGGCACCGTGGTCACCGTGGGTCGGCATGGGGCCGCGCGCCGCGGCGCCACTTTGGCGCCGCGGGATCGCGTGGTGCCGCGCCCGACGCCGCAGACACCGGCTGTACCGTGCCCCGACTCTGTGGGGCCGGCTCGGTGCCGCACTTCCACGTCATAGCGCATGTTTATTTTCATCAATTTTTTTGTTTCGTGTATATATTTGCAAATAACGAAAAAAATTAATATTTTTTAATTTTTTTCCTTCGGTAGATCGACCAACTGTACAGTTCAGTGGATCGACTACTTACTTAGTACTAGTATTTGGCAGATGTAACTCGATCCAAAGGTGGCGCCAGTAGTTTATAGGAGACCAAAACTTGGCCGGTCTGTTACTAAATCCAGTCAAAGATATCAAAGATATAGTATTTCAAAACCGCTTTTGGTCGATCGGGCCTTTGTTCCATCCGGTGCCAAATCTCTAATTGGCTTTTGCCATGGACATATATTGAAGAATAATATTTGCAGTAGCCATACAATTATGTACACACTTCCTATTTGTGATCACGCATTGATAGTTAGTGATCGTCTTCTGAGTGTATGTTGAGTGTGCAGTACTCCCTCCGGTTTTAAAATATAAGAAGTACTTGTTTTTCATAAAGACAATATTTAAAAATTTTGACTAATAATTAAACTAAAAATATATGCTTTAGTATCGCTAGATTCGTATTTGAAAATATTTTTATATGATATTAATTTTATAGTTGTTGATAGTATATTTTAAGAGAAATTAAACTAATGGTTAAAATGTAATGTAGAAGACCGTGTAGAAAACTAATACATCTTATATTTTCAAATGAAGGGAGTACCAATTTCTCTCTATGTAATAAAATAGAGATAATTTCCTACGTGCCCTAAGAAATTTGTTTCAATCCTCTATGTGCCCCTGAATTTTGCCTCATTCCCTACATGCTCTGAGTTTACATCTTAATCTCCTCTATACCTATTCCGTTAGTTGACCGTCAATTAATTATTAAAACATTCTAAAATGACTATATTATCCATCTCTCATACTTATGTGCTACCTACTTCACAAAACTCAATTGAAAAAAATAATTTATAACAAAATTAAATGGGACATAATCATTTAATGCCAAATTTGAAAAACAAAATTTAATTTTATGAAAAATTTAAAATTATGATTAAATCCATACATTAGTTTTAACAGAAAATTAAGAACAAAAATTGTTGTTATTGGGTGTAATTTTTTGTGAAAATATTGTACAAATTTTCGTCAAATTTGATTTAAAATTTATTTAAAGATTTTAAATATCTTTTTTCAAATTTGTGATCAAATAATTCCATCCCTTTTTTTTTACAAATGGATCCTTTTTCACTGTATATTCGTTCCAAAAGTACTTTTCAAATTTGATGCAAAGTTTGAAATTTTTTGAAAATTTCAATGAAATTACCTTACAAAATTTTGAAATTCAAAACTGCATATTCATAATTATCCCTTGCTATTTTTATAACCTAAATCAATTCCTTTGGAATATTTCTAACTTTTAGTCAATATGTCAAGGCAATAAGTTTATTTTTAAAAAAACTAACGGCCAACTAATGGGCAATTAAGAGAATAGGCATATAAGGGATCTAAATAAAAACTCATGGATATACAAGAGATCAAGCAAATCTTAGGGACGTAGAAGGGATCACTTGAAATTTTAGAGGCACGTAGGAAGTTAACTCAATAAATATATTTGTACATAGTTAAGGCTCATAGCCAGGATTTTTTTCTTTTCTTGATAGGAGGGTGTACATGACTTGCCACATTGAGAGGACAATTATGTGTACTCCATTCGTTCCAAAATATAAAGATTTCTATGATTTAAATCATGTTTCATAATATAAGGATTTCTAACATTATTCACAGTACTACTTGTCCTATCAATTATTTTCTATTCAAATTTTTTTCCATCTTACCCCCACATACCCTCTCACCTCTATTCATCCCCCATTTAGTGAGGGACATCAAAGTTTTTTCTCCTTAAACTTAATCTCTAGTAAATAATCTAGAAATTCTTATATTTTAAAATGGATGGAGCGGGAGATAACGCATGAAGATAAAATATCAACTCTTGAGGAAACCTCCATATGAGGCATAAGATACGAGGAAGAGAGTTTCAGAGGACTACGAGAGAAATTAAGTTTGGAAAAGAGGAAAAAGAAATAAAAAGTTGATATTTGCATTATATTAATTGTTTGCGTCAAAGTTGTTCAACAGCTGTTGCACTATGGACATATTCTTGATGACATGAAGAAGCTTGTTCGAACTATTGAAGTTTTCCTTAATTAGAGCTATTAACTATTTGTTAGAGCAAGTATAATATTAGACAATAAGCTGATTATAATAATTTCTTTGCACATGTGAGGTGAGACAAAAGAAAAAGGAGTGCACCCTCTCATGTAAGAGCTAACTTTGCACGTGCTCAAAGAGCAAACAGAGCTACTGCAAAAATGAGAGAAAGAAATAAAAGATAGTGGTTTTAAAAGATAACTTATAGCTAATCTATTATAATAGCTAACTACATGCTATCTTTAATTTAAATGGTATGGATATAACTTATATCTATACTTACAGTGGTTTTACCTATCAAACTTTGGCTCTAGCTGATTTTTCAGTTAAATATTCAAAATAAAGAAAAAGGAAATAGACAGTGGCTTCTATTACCTTATTGACAAATTGGGCTAATTAAGTAAACTCCTAAGAAAAGTACCAACCGACCTTCTGCTTAACTTCCAACGGGTTTCAAAGCAAAGCTGCTACTATGATCTATTCATCCAATAAAAAAAGACTTTCTAATTAGCTGTTGGCTTTTGCCATGACTATTCATCAAGTCAAAAGGCGTGACTACAGAGCATGCATGCAGCTGTGTCAGGTACATATCTATCCTAGACGTTAGGGGTGGACATTAGTGCATTTGTTGGTCTCATCATCCTCTTAATCTTAATAAAATTTCGGTTATTAGATCTCAAGACCGATCAATCCTGAACAAAATTGAAAACCAAACAATTCAGTCTCGGTCTTTTTAGTCTTCTCCTCCGCCCCGCTAAGCCGGACAACATGGAGGATGAGGTGGAAAGATCAGGGGACAATGAGCACCGTAGCAGGACGGTGCGGGATCTGGACCATCGATTGATGTAAGAACTCCAACGAACAATAGAGAATGATGACGTGGCTCGCTGTGGGTGGAGCTTTAGGATCCTAATTGCAGTTATTGGGTTACTCAATTATATAGAATGAAAGGAACTCCTTTAAACTTTGGGCAGAACTTTGTGCTAAAAGCTTTGGATCTTAAGGCTCTTTTCTCTCTCTCAATCCTTCTCGTCTTCAATGTGCATCCTGTGTGTGTGGATTTAAGGTTTGGGACCTAGTGTGTTCCTCGATTCTTAAGCACTAGGGTTGATTTCAAGAGTTGGTTTGTGTGGGATTGGTTATCCTTGGAGGTTGAGAACTCCTTGATGGCTATGTGTAGCTCTTGAGCCATCGATTCACTTGTGGTGTGCAAGGAAAGCTTGTGAAAACCAAAGGCTTGCCCAGCAAGAAAATGATACCACCATGGAGGAAAATGCATTGTACAACTCTATAAGTAGTTAAAAAAGCTTGGGTCTTTGTGATCTCCTTGGCGAAGACGTGAATCACTCAGAATTCGAACTCTACGAAATACATCGTCGACTGACAACACCTAGTGAAATCTTTCTATTTCTCGCATATTTATCTTTAGCTTATGTTGCACGAGTAATTAGTTGTTATATCTCAATTTTATTGCTTTTGAGGTGAATCTAGTTGATTTAGATTGGGGCTTGCTTGTTTGTGCTATAGTCGTATCGGAATATCTGGGCGTTGACCAAAATATCTGACACTATATCGGAATTCCTGACCAGCTTCTGCTTAGTGCTTTCATATTAAGTTTTAATTTCGCCTATTCAATCACCCCCTCTAGGCCCCAACTCATTCACGGCTTACATACGCGAGTTGAGTCCAAAATCAGCTCAAGTGCTGGTCATTTTCCCCCGTTTAGCTCACGAGCATATGTGCAACCCATTTATATGTCTGCATTCGGCCTAGCTCAAAAAAGTTTAAAACCTTCTAGTACATAGAAACTTTGCACATATAAATATTCCGTATAGAAATCTTATACATAGACACTTTATGCAATTATGCATAGAAACATTCAGTATAGAAACTTTATACATAGAAATATTAAAAAAAAATTTTAAAAAGACATAAACGCTCATTTGGGCGGGAGCCCGTATGCGTTGTTGTTGCCTAAAAAGGGTTCAGACCAAATCTGCGAACTTTTTACTATTACTAATTAATTTTTTTTTTAATTTATATAAAACTAATTTTCGATTTGGATCATTTGCAAATCTAACCCTCTTGCCGCCCTGGGCCACGCGGTATTTAAAAACGCCGTGGCCCAGGGCGGCGAATGGCTAGGCCACGGCGCCGCACGTTGCCTTTTCCTCGCCGTGCCCGTCCGCTCGCCTCAGCCCGTCCCGTTCCTCGCCGCGCCCTCCCGCGAAAACTCGTCTCCCGTGCCCGGCGCCGACCGAAAGAGCCGCGCCCGCCCAAAGCATCCGCGCCCGCGCCCGCGCCCGTCACCCCGCGCGCCCCGCGTCCGCGCCGTCGCGGCACCCGTGCTCGCGGCCCCGTGCGCCGCACCCGCGCGCCGGCTCGTCTCCCGTGCGGGCACGGGCATTTTTGCTCTTGGCCCGGGGCCATTCACCGCCGCCGTCACGTTCTGGTGACGGCGCCGTGGTCTAGTCCATTCGCCGCCCTGGGCCACGGCGTTTTTTAAATACCGCCGTGGCCCAGGGCGGCAAGAGGGTAGATTTACAAATGATCTAAATCAAAAATTAGTTTTATAAATTAAAAAAAAATTAAATTAATAACAGTAAAAATTCCCAAATCTGCATTAGCGCGAGGCCTAAAAAGGAAACGAGCCGAGGCCAAAAAGAAAAGAAAAGGACCAAGTTCATGATGCGAGCTCACGTGCGTGTGTTTTTCCATCAGCATTTTTGCCCCTTTGTCGTCATGGAAAAAAAATAGATCGAAGCGCATCTATCTGCAAAATACAACTGACTTTCTATCTTCCGAACGTTGAAAAGCCGGTTAGAAGATATAAGATATCCAACATCATACTTAGCGTAATTGGACTAAGATGATAGTTCAAGGATAAATGGTACTACCTAAATCCCAAAATAACTTTATTTTCAGCCGTTGAGATTCAAATTAGTATGGAGTGAAAAAAATACTGAAGTGTCCCTCATTAATAAGAAAATATTCCCTCTGTTTTAAATTACTTGTCGTTTTAGATTTGTCCTAACTCAAATATTTGAATCTTTGACCATTAATTTTTATAAACTTATATAGCTCAACATCATAAGATTTATATTTTTAGATTCACTATGAAAAATACTTTTATAATATATAAATTATATGTTGTTAAACTATACGAATTTTTAAAAATTAATGATCAAAGATATAAATGTTTGACTTAGGATAAATCTAGGACGATAAGTAATTTAAAACAGGAGAGTAATATTTATGGGTGTGTAGTTAAGGGGTATTGAAGTTATAAATCTCCTCAATTACAGAGCAGAGTAGATAAGAAGATAGAAGTTGATTTATTGTGGGATAAATAGTACTATTCTTTTTATAGGAAAGGGAACTTTCGAGGAGCGAAGTAACGGAAGGCAGAAATCTCAAGCGTCTGATCGGACTAGCACTAAAACCGTCTAACTCTTGTGGAAAGAAAAGAACAAGTGGCACACAAGAGCCTAAAATAGCTGTGCACTCGTCGGCATCCATGGATGGGGCTACTTGCCACCGCGGAAGGCGCGGGCCGCGACCAACTCGTAGCAGATGATGATCCACACTGCGCGCGTACGGATGCATGCTGCATTCACAGCACGACGTACACGGTGCTGATGCCACCAACGCGAGCCATCCATCTCCTCCGACATTGGTTTGTCGCCCACGAGATCGACCAATCCAGCGCCGGACCGACGACGTCCGGCCGGCCGGGAGCTAGGCGGGAGAAGCAGTTGGCAACAAGCCGCCGGCCGGCAGCATGCACCGGTCGTCGAGCTACTACCTGTCCTCGACGGCGTCCTCGTCGTCGTCGTCGCTGGCGGCGATGGTGGGGCCGAGCGGGACGGCGGCGGGGGTGGTGATGGACGTGGACCAGCTGCTGCCGACGTACGACCCGCAGTCGGACGCGGGGAAGAAGGAGGCGCTGGACGCGTCGCTGACCAACCTCGCGCACACGCTCGTCCACCTCGTCCCCGTCGTCGTCCTCCTCTGCGGCCTCCTCCTCTGGTCTTTCTCCACCACCGCCTCCCCCTCCGGTAAGTACGCAGACAAAAAAAAACATTTGAGTAATTGTTTGCGTCTGTAACTTGCCGTGCATTTGCAATTTCAGACTGAGAATTGGATCTTGTGTACAGCAGTAGAAAAAAAATAGGGAAAAAATTTTTGCCCATGATTGTGATTTTCTTTAAAAATGGCATTATATGCAAAATTAATCAAAAGCATCTTTTGGTATTTTTTTTTAAAACTAGTGATACGTTCCGTCCGTGCATTGCAATGGACTTGGACCTATTGAATCAATGGGCCGGACCAGACTCCGGGCCGGCCTGAAAAAATCAGCCTTAAAAACCTAGATCCGGGCCCAACGTACAGGCTTTCCTAGGTCTGCTCGGGTTTTTGGGCTTTTTTAGATTTTTTTTTAGATTTTTGGTCTTTCAAGGTTAGGCCCGAGCCTAATCCGGCACACCATTGGGTTGGAGTGGTCTCGGACTTTTTTGGATCTAGTCAGTCGGGCTGGTTGTCCACAAACAAATCTAAATAAGCTCATATCACTTTAAATGGACTATAACCCTTATAATTAAGGATGGGTTGAGGGTTTCTTTCTAGTTTTTTTTTTCGTGTTGCGTGTGGGATGCAAAGAGCGGGCAACTTCGCCCTTAATAATGAAATCTTTACCTATTTAAAAAATATTGAGTGTTTCTGTCCTTTCCATTTCATCCGTCTTGTCTCGCGTCGTCCGTCTCTAATCGATTCCTATTTCAGTTAGCCATCGTATCTTCTGCTTTCGTCCGTGTCCTTTCTAACCGACCACAGCTTAAGCTCTTTGCTCATCTCAGCCCAAGCCCATTTTTGATCCAACGCTCCCCTCTTCACCTGTCTAAGTTTATTATAATTTTAATTTTTTCCGTTACAACGTATATGGATACTTTGCTAGTTGAGATAATATTGGTGTCATGGAATTTACCTGAAACATCACAACACCAATATAACACTACTATTTTTTTAATAATGAAAAAGTGTATTTCACCTATTTATGCAGAGGTAGGTGGTACAATGGAGAACACGGTACATGCCAAGCTGGTGCCATTGGCCAAGAGTAGATCCACGCACAACTTGAACAGGTCGGAGACGATGACTGGGATGGACGGTGTGGATCCGATGAGCAAGAACGAGGTTGTGAAAAAACCAAAAAGAAGGAACTTGAGAAGGGAAAGGTAGAATTGTCGACAAAAGAAAAGGAAACGGAGGATTACAATCTTCATATCTCTCTTCTGTCGTGTAGTACCGAAGGAGTGGTCTATAATGTTGTAGTATTTATTTTGTTCCTGTTCTTCTGAATGATTACTCCTAATCCGAAGGGTTTGTAATCGATGCATAATATATTTTGTTGTTCGCGCTATGTTTGCCTAGGAGAGGGGGTAAGAACTAAGACGGAAGTTAATCGGTAGCCAAAAAACAATTTATCCCTTTTAGCAAGTTTTTTCACGCTACTAAAATCTTGGTAGGAAACGGAGATGTTCGGTTCGATGTCAAAATTGATGAATGTGATATGTGTAGGTTTGATATCAAAATTGATGAATGTGAGATAGATAGATACTGGTACGGTAGATTCTTTTATTATTTTGAAAGGATAGAATTTCATAGTGTGTTTGGTGAAACGGTAGCATCCTAAACTAGCTAGTAATCATTGCGATGAACCGATTGTTTTAACTCTTTCTAAAAGACTTTATTTTTGTGTGTTCAACATATACTAATATAAAATTAAAAAGATTAAAATATCCTTCACTTTAATAAACTTCAATATAATTATTTTCACTTTAACAAACACCAATATATTTGTTCTCTAATTTATCAAATCTTAATATATTTATCTCTTACTTTTACAAATTCTAATGTATTAATTATTCTCTTTGTGTTAAATCTTAATGTATTTATTCTTCACTTTTATATACTCTAATATATTAATTATTTTAAAGATAAAGTCTTTGTACGATAAATCTATTAGGCAAAAATAAGTTTTTTATGGGACGGATGTAGTACTAAACAATCTAGGATTGCTGTCGGTAACATCCGACCGTTCGATTACGCGATCAGACTGTCCTTCGATGCCGCAACGGCGGCGGATCGGACTCCGTCGCAAGGCAAAACTGCGGCACACCGTACCAACCGGAATCGTGTATTGGCCGCTTCGATCTCCTCCTCGTTACACCGTCGCGGCGCCGCCGCCGGATAAGCTAATTACAGATTAGTCGCGAGTGTTAGCTGCTGACGTCGCGAGTTCTAGACTTGTAGTCCGTGTCGAACACGAATCTGTTTCCATCTACGCGACGCGGCGCGAATTCGACTCGCCGATGAACCCGACGGATCGAGGCGGCATCGAGGCCCCCCTCGCCAAATCGTCGATATATATATCGCGGCGTCGGCGACTCGTCGTGAGATTGATTTCTTTCTTGTGTTCTTGGGTTGGTAGAAGAGGGGAGAGGATTCCAAGAACTTCTTGATCCCAAGCCGGAGGCAGAGGAGGAGGAGCGGCGGCGGCCATGAGGATCATCTTATGGAACAAGGTGGAGGCGTGGTGCGGGAAGGACCCGCCGATGGGCGGGTGGCGCCTCGGCGAGGTGGTGTGGGGCAACGGCCACCAGTACAAGATCCAGTGGGACGACACCGACGAAGTCTCCGGCCGCATCCGGAGGGTCTCGGTCCGCCCGCCGCCGCCGCCCCTCGAGATCCCCGGGGACCTCGCCGCGGGGGACCTGGTCGAGGTGTTCGACCTGTGCATGTGGAAGCTGGCCGAGTTCGTGCGCGTGCGCTCGGGCGCGGGCGACGCTGCCGGCGACGGCGAGTTCACCGTCAAGATCGTCGGTTCGCCCAACGCCTTCACCGTGCCCCGGAGCAGGGTCCGCGTCCGGCAGGTGCTGACGGAGGACGACCTCTGGGTCGCCACCTACAAGGTAAGGCCGCCGCCATTAACTTCCTCCACCCTTCTTCTCTTCTTGCAATCTTGCTTCCGTAGCCTGACACCTCGCCGTCTTTCCTCCCCGCAGGGCGAGCAGATCCCCGGCGCTAGAGAGCCGACGTCGCGCCCCACAGCCGCCGCAAAGCGCCGCGCTGCCAAGTTCGTCCCGCCCGCTGCGAAGCACCGCGCCGGTGATCAGTTCGTCCCGCCGCCGGGTGCCTCCCAATGGGCCAAGATCAAGAGGAGCCGCCACACGGCGGACTACGACCTCGTCGGCGAGGTCAGGAGGGTTGAGGCCAACTCGAAGAGGATCCGCGCCATGGAAGAAGAGGGGGAGGAACTATTCGTAGGGTATAACAACATGGAGGTGGAGGTGATCAACGTGAACGAACCCCCCGCTATGTTCGTCGACAAGCAGCAGAAGATGAACGGCGAGGAAGGCGCCGACGAGGCTGGCTACAGGGGCGGCGACAGCAAGAACGACGACGCCAAGTCCGTCTCGTCGGCCGGCAGCGGCAGCAGTAGCAGCAGAAGCAGAAGCAGGGACAGCGAAGACAGCAGCGATAGCGACAGCGACAGCGGCGACCGCGCCGCCGCTGCCAGGAGCCCACCGGGAGACGTCCAAGGAGCCAACCAGCCGCCACCGCAAGGTCCGCAACACATCAAAGAAGAGCGCGCCGACGACGTCGACGACAGGACGGAGTCACGGGCCAGCGCAATGCAGCGGCGCCAGGGCTTCGAGCGACCGGCCGCCGCAGCAATGCAGCTGCGCCTGGCCAACGAGAGACCTGTTGCGGCGGCGGCGGCAGTATCCGACCAAATCCACCGCCTGGAGCTGGACGCCTACGCCTCGCTCATGAGGGTGTTCCACGCCACCGGCGCGCTGACATGGGAGAAGGAAGAGCTGCTGACACAGCTCCGGCTGCAGCTCCACATCTCAGGCGACGAGCACCTGCAGCTGATACGGGTCATCAACGGCAAGACCAGGAGACCTCCAAAACCTGAGAATTAACGCTGGTGCTTGAAACTGCGGATGCGTGCAGGACACCACCAAGCATTTGCATATTCTTTATAGCTGTCTATGATTTCTGTCTATCTATTTCTGCATGGGAGTGGGGATGTCCCCAAATATCATGTAAATAGTACTACGTATTATTCTGTGATTAATTGTGAAAATTTTTAAGAATAGTGATAATATATATGAGAATGCTTTTTATGAAGTGTTTTAAATATAAATCTTTTGGCCGTGCTAATTTAACTGGCGTGATCAAAGAACACTGTCACGTTTGGCGTGATAGTGTTGTGCTACCACGCTCGATAGGGTGACGTGTTTAAATTTAGAAATAAGTTTTTTGAGGGGTGTATTTTTAAAAATAAAAAACAAACGGTTTAAATAATAAAAAAAATTCATCGTCCCCATTGTGCAGCTTCTCAATTGGCACCATCGCAGTGGGCACATGGAAGGCGGTGCAATGGTCGTTGGCGGGTGGGGCGGTGGGCAGTTGCACGACGGACAGTGAGGAGCGAAGGGGGATGTGGAGGGGAGCGCACACAACCAACGGTGAGGTGCATGCGGTGGCTATGGACATGAGTGGTGGACTCCTGGTCGCTTGGACTACGTCCATGAGGAGCAAACAAGTATAGTGTGTTGCAATTAATCTTTTCAAATGCTGCATATGATGTATTTCGGACGTTTCGACAATTATTTTTTTAATGTTTTAATAGCTCATTTGAGAATGTTGCACATGGTGTTTTTTAAAAATGTTTCAATAAGTATTTTATAATGATGTATTTTGTATACTAGATTTGTTTCTGGTCTTATGAAAATTGTTTCAAACTTTCAGTGCTTCTATAATTATTTTTGTCCTGGTACAAACATGGCCACCGGGGCACATCGTACGTGTGAACAAAGAGCACTCTGAAAAGGTATACAGATCTCACACACCGGTTCACCAGTTGGCACAGGATAAACGTTTTGAGAGCTAATTTAGATGGATTATCATGCTCTTTTTTCTCTTATTGTGCTCACTTGTAAAAGTAAGATCAATAAGAGAGCCTACCACTGGCTGCAATAGAGGGCCACGCTATCTATATCAGTCATTAGAGCTAATATGTACAGTAGAGAAATTTTTATTTGCTTATCACACCAATATTTTATTATGTTTTGGGTCCACCATCTCTCTCCTTTCTCTCTCTCTCTCTTCATCTCTCTCCTTTCTCTCTCTCTTCCTCCCACCCATGCCATGGTCCGGTACGGGAGCTAGCAAGCGAGGACGGCGGGCATGAGGCGATGGCGGCGGCCGGTGAGGGCGGTGGGCGCAGGCGGCGGCCGGCACAGGTGAGGACGACGCGGGCGGGTGCTGGTCGGCGGACGCACGAGCGAGAGCTGCAGCCAGCGCGGGTGAGCGAGGACGGTGGGCCAGCGGGCGCGGCAGGCAAGGATGGCGGCCGACATAGGCATGGGCGCGGCACGGGCAGACCCACGCTCGCCTCGGTGCGCGCGTGGAGGCCGGCAACAAATTAGTCGTCGGCTCCTCTCTTCTTCAGGTCATCAAAAAATCATACGTGGATCTTTTATAACCCACTATTGTACTTGCTCTAAGGATGGCAATGGCCCTTTGATTACCGATCTCTAACGACGAATTCACTATCTGACTATTGCGAATTTGTTAGGACTCAGGTCAATCCCCCGTTCAGAGTAGTTCAAAGGCTTGGCAAGTTGGCCGCCGTTGCAGCCCACTCCTCTATGATGAACGAATTTTTACTGTTACTAATTTAATTTTTTTTAATTTATAAAACTAATTTTAAAATTTTTCTTTTTACAGAACTAGACTCTTGCCGCCATGGGCTAAGGCGGTATTTAAAAACCGCCGTGACCCAGGGCGGCAAATGGCTGGGGCCCATGGCGGCGTCACCGGCCTGGCCGTCAGGGGGGCTAACGGCGTGGGCCGCCGTTAGCCGAGGGGGCTTGCCGCCGTGGCTGTGGCGCCTCCCGACTAGGTGGAAGGCCACCATGTGCATACTGCACCCGATCCCAGGATCAGTAGTCGGGTACGCACAACAATGATACAACTCAGAGATTACAATAAATACATAACAGGGTATTTACATATACGTACAAGGAGATCCATCCAGGACAGACCCGGGATGGGCAAAATAATCAACTGGTAAACTAGCGAAACAGCAGAACAGGGCGGAAGCTGGACAAAACTACTCCACAGGCTCGGCTGGGAACTAGGCTCGAAACTTCAGAAGTCTTCGTAGTCGGCTGGTCTTGGGGGAACTCGGCAGCAGTCGGATCTTCGTCTTCTTCTCCAAACCTACTATACATATATAAACAAGGTGAGTACTTTCGTACTCAGCAAGCGGGAAAGATGCATGTGGTCAGATAGAAAGGCTAAGGGTTTATGTGCGAAAATTAGCCTTACGAAACATTTTTCTTTGCAAACACTAGTGAGATCAATTTTAGTTGTCAGAAAGAGACTCACGCCTCAATCTATTCGCAAGTTGCTTTTCAAAATCGCCAATTAAAAGAATCATTATATATATATATCTTTTACTTCGCATTAACTGGTCTGTATCTCCCGAGTAGCCACAACCACTCGTTGACCCTGAGACTCGGCTACAACCAAATCTCAGCTGTGGACTTGATGCCGCTACACTGGCTACAACCAGTTAGCTAAACGCCGCCCTGGCTACAACCGGGGGCTCGAACACTGCTGCCCTGGCTACAACCCGGGAGCCTGTTCATGGGCACTAAATGCCGCTAGGCTGGCTACAACAGCTAGCTAAGTCGCCGCCCTGGCTACAACCCGGGGGCTGAACGATGCTGCCTGGCTACAACCGGGAGCATGTTCATGGCACTAAATGCCCCTAGGCTGGCTACAACCAGCTAGCTAAGTTGCCGCCCTGGCTACAACCCGGGGGCTCGAACGATGCTGCCTGGCTACAACCGGGAGCATGTTCATGGCACTAAATGCCGCTAGGCTGGCTACAACCAGCTAGTAATCGGCTTCCCTGGCTACAACCCGGGAGCCTGATTCAATCTGCTGCCCTGGCTACAACCCGGGAGCACGATCAATCCGTTTCTGGCTACAACCCGAAGACATCTGTACACTGCCCCTGGCTACAACCCGGGGGCATGATCTTCATCCTGTTTACTTTTCAATCACTTGATTATGGTGCTTAACACCCGGATCACACAGATCCGTTTCTGGCACACAGACCTTCCGTTTGCCCACTCGGCAAACTCTGGTCACGGTTCCTTTCATCAAAACACTTTCACAAATCACTGCAAACAATCTACGCTGTGGGTAACACCTTAATGATAATACATAGTCAAGCACACAGGCACTGTCTCTGTACATCAAGATTTTCACAACTTTTTTGTTTCGCAAACACGCGATACAACAGAGTACCGGGTTTTCCAATCAGTTTAGTAAAAACCAATGTTTTTCCCAACGACAAACAACGTTGCAGAGCTAAGCCATTCTACTCGGCATCGTATCCTCAGATAGGATGCTAGCGTGCCATTTGTGGGGCTCTCAGGGAGAAATATAACAACATCCTACAAATAAGTGCTACTACTGGGCGGGTCCATCGGTTTGCGCTTGCATAACGAGGCCAACAGTTTTAAAAAAGTGTAAACTAAGCATGCATATATTTTCCAAACAATATAGTTTTTGCATATATGGGAAACAATATGATCAAAGAGGCTTGCCTTGTTCCAAGGAGGGGTCTTCTTCGGCGAAGGCGGCTTCTGGATCGTCACCGGTTCAGGTTCTGAACAAGCAAGAAAGAACACCGATGAGCAGGAGGGTTAAAACACCAAGAAAAGGATCAAGAAGTAGTCGGCTGCAGAAAAGGTGGCAGTCGGCTGGACAAGGCTTGTGAACCAGACGACAGAGCTCAAAGCTTGAGAGGATGAGAAACTCAACAGAGCTGGAGCTGGCCGGTTTGCAAAACAAAGGAAAAAAGGAGCATGGATGGCTCAATATATAGCGGCGTGCAGGGGTGAGGCACGGTGAAGCTGGCAACGGCTAGGGAGAAAAAGTCAAGGTGAACTGACAAAGGATTTGATGTCCACGCAGGGATTGACTTGGGAGTCCGGCGTGGTCAGGGAGTTGGCAGGCACTGCAGCTGCGATGAGACATTAAGGTCAAGGCTAGGATAGGTTGGAGAAATCTCACTGACAGGGGCTTCGGACCTGGACACTGTCCAACAATGCAGTAGGTTATTGTCCATCGGTCCAAGCGGTGCTGCGGGCGGGTGAAAACTGATTCTTCTCCACTTCGGTAGTCGGCATCCAACGGGTGAGTGCAACTCGGGGGGACAGGGAAACATCAGGTCTCAACAAGGTAGTCGGTCACTACACAGCGCTTACTCGGCAGCAAGGAGATCCGAGTAAGACAAGGAAAAAGGGTTGGATACAAGGACTGAGTAGCAATCTACTCGGCTCAAGGGAGAAGGTAGTCGGCTGGCCGGAAGAAAGAAAAACGGAGGCACAGCTGACAGGACAGGAGAAGATTAAGATCCCGAAAACAAGTCTCAACAGGGAAAAGGAAAACGGGTCGTTACAGTGGCCCAGGGCGGCGAATGCCTCACGGGCCCCCCATGAGGCCGGCAAAACTATAGGGGGTAGGGTGCAAATTTGCATTCGCCGCCCTGGGCGAGGGCGGTTTTTAGCCATTCGCCGCCCTGGGGGAGGGCGGTTTTTAGCCCTCCCCTATAAAATCCTTTCGCGCACTCGCCCGCGCGTCATTTCCCCCTTCTGCCTCCAGCGTTCGTCAGATAGAGCTAAGGCAAAGGAGGAGCAGTACAGCGGCGAAGCCCTCGTAGATTTTTAAGCCGAACCTAGGTATTTTTTGCTCTTCCTCCGTCATGTAATCAATTTTTTAGACAAGTGTTAATTAGTACTAGACGCGTAGTGTAATACCCGACATAGTATGAAAATTTTAGCGGTTTGGCATAACCATCGTTAGTGTTAAATTTATTTGACCGTACTAGAAGAATATAGCGGACAGGTAGTAAATTGTAGATATTTTAGAAATAAATATACTCCGCCATGGTCATCGTTGGTATACGTCATTTCAAAACGTTAGATAAACCTAGCGTATAACTTTATTAGCGCCGCTGGGTTAGTTTGTAAAATGTAGAAACGGTAATGGTTTGACTCATACCTATAGCCTTTTTATGGAACAAATATTGATTAGTACAGATTAATAACTGTAGTGAAAATCTTTTTTGTCAACAGAAATGGCAAATAAAGCTGCATTCGCGATATATCACGGTGAAGGAAATGTCAGAGAAGGACAATATGGGGTAGATTTATCGGAGTTCAACGTAGCACAAAAGGGAATTATAGCTCCAGCTGAGAGAAGTTTTCCTGGAGTTTACAATTGGTTAATGAGGGGATTCGGAGTAGATCCTCAAGTAAATGCAATTACGGTGTACGCACTGGTTAGCTGGGCTGTGGAAGGTTTTTGGTGGGAATTGATGCCAATAGATTCGACGGCCAGCTGGGTATTTTTTGTGCAGAGTGCACTACAGCGAGGATGGGCACCTAGCATCCTAGTGGTAGTGCATGACAGGGTCAGCATTGATCAGGCTGGTCCAAGTACAGCGGAAGGGCCTGATGAAACAGGGGAGAAAAATGAGGCAGAACACGAGGGTGCCGGAGAGAAAGGAGGCCAAGAAGACATGGGACCGAGGGGGTTTGCAGATGAAGGGGAGAGACACCCAGGTCTAGTACAGGAGATGGAAATTAAAGATTCAGAACCTGAGCATGTGAAGGATGATGATTCTTCGGAGGACGATGTATACCCGGTAGAATGGGACAACGAGGACTTCTCCGGACTCGTTGTCTCAGAGGGGCACACCGTGCCATGGGAGTATCGGCAGAATGAAGTGGTGCAATGCGCTAGATACGCCGAAAAAATACAGTTGACAGAGTCTATGAAGATGTGGGCGGTGTCACTTGGGAGGGAGTTCTGGGTATCAAAATCTACCAGATCAGTGTACGAAGTGAAGTGTGCAAGTTCAAGCGATGGATGTCCATGGAGGATGTACGCATCCAGAAAGAAATATGACGACTATTGGTCCGTGTCAATCGTGACGGAGCACAACTGTCATCTTCCGGGTGTTCAGAAGTACCACAAGAACATATCAACTGCATTCATCGCTTCAGAGCTGTATTATGCTGTTGTGGAGAACCTCCGGTTCGAGCCCAAGGCAATTATCAGGCGTATCGAGGAGAAGTACAAGTACACCATTACATATGCCAAGGCATGGAGGGTCAAACAGAAGATAATTGAAAGTAGATTCGGCAGTTTTGAAGCTTCGTACAATAATTTGCCTCGCCTACTGGAAACCATCTGTGCGAGAAATCTTGGCAGCTACTCCGAAATCAAAACTTTCCCATCGTTAGCAAATCCTGGGCAGAGCATCCTTCAGCGGGCCTTCCTCTCTCTGCAGGCGTGCATGTTTGCATTTCTTCATTGTAGGCCCATTCTCTGCATCGACGGCACGTTCCTAACTGGAAAGTACAGAGAGCAAATGTTGACGGCCACCCGTGGGGTAGCAGCGGACCGCCTGACGTACTCGCGCGGGCACGTGCGAGCGCAGTCTAGGAGGACGAGGAGGCTTACGGACTAGAGGCTATTGTTGTATTTATTTATTTATAGGTCTCGCATAACTTGTTGTATCGGTAAAATGTAGTTGTCATTTTATCTTCGACAATAGGAAAATATTAAGAGGGTTGTCGCTTTGAATCCTAGAGTTCAAATACTAGTGCGCAAATATTCACCCCCTCTAGGCTCGATCCCACCCTTCAGATCTGACCTTTCACAAATATTTATAACGGTACTCCATCCTTTTTGTACCATTTTAAAAGGACTAACCACTTTCGGCGCATAGTATGCGCGGGTACGGACCACCTTTACTTGCATAATATAGGCCCCGCGTGCGCCACATTGCGACAAGCGAGGTTTCGGCGCGCCGCTTTAGTCATGTGTCGTCACGGGCATTCTGAATACGTGGTCGACCACTTCAACCGCTTTTTGCATATGCATGCCCCTTATATTTTGATCTGTACGTCTCATAGGGATATAGATGCACGACAACCTATATAAAAGCACCATCATAGTAGCAGAGGGCCTTCACCCAGCCCCTCGGGAAAACTTCGCACCGTTTATGAACTACGGCCACTACCTGCCTCACTAATTTCCTTTTCTTCTTATAGCAGCATCGAACAATGCCTCCTATACCTCTTTTCGTGGAGGATTGCAACTGGCGATATTTAGGTTTCGCTTTGGTACTGTCACCTTGGGTTGAACGCTCGATATGGCCTTTGTGGTGACCATTGCCGGCTACGCGTATCTCATCAAGAAGAGACTTACGGCTGGAGATACTTCGAGTGCGTGCACCGGAGTCCCCAGGTACGTGTTTCAGTCAAGTCTTTGTCATATTCGTTTTTACGCTCACGACTCTTATACTAGCACATTTACCTTAACAGACCGAGGGAAGATATTGCGGTTTCATCGAGTGGATTGACAACGACAACCCGGAATATGACTACCTCCCGTTAGACGAAAGCATGGCGCAATACATGGTGAGGAAGGCGGAGCACGAACAACGTCTAGAGCTAGAAGGGGCAGACTGGAGAAATCGACCTCTCGGACTACCGCGATGGGAGAACCGTCCAACGTGCGCTTATGGTGATCGTTGCCAGGTCGTCAGGTCGAGAAGGCCAGGAACTCTACGACGCAGAAGCTTTGTTTATCCGAACATTCTTGACGATGATATCGATGTAAGTTCAAGTCGCACCTTATTTCTTACAGATAGTTTATCTTCACCAAACGTGACGAATTTACTAATCAAATTCGTCCCACAGGATCCTCCAAGGAGGTGTCAATTCAGACAATGGATTGACAATTTCACGCCGCCAGATCTATCACGGCACTGGAACATGCAACCAGAATCACCAGCCGACTACAGCCTGTCTAGATCGTACCATGAACGAATCGCCCGCTTTTCTAGGAACCGGTGACTAGAATGAGCGGATACATTGTACTGCTCACAAGTTGTATCCGTTGTTGTATTTCGTACTATGGGTGTCGCATTCATCATGCCACAATGCGAATGGCTCGCATCTAGCTAATATCACTATGCTATTGTACGTGCACTGCGTTAGGTATCGACCGAGTGGATCACGAATAATACAATATATCGTCTCCCAATGTCGAATTAAAAATCATTCAGTACGTACATTGCACAAAAATTTGAGAAAAAATTCATAGGCCATAACATTCTGTTCGCCTGGGGGTCCTAAGCCCCTCATGTAAAATGGACTGGTCTATTACCATGTCATTAATTAAGTATTACCGAAAATAAACTTGAAAAATGATCCGTACGATTTTACAATCTATGATATTTAGTTTTTTTTAACATCGACCCAATAAATGCAATGGCACAGTAAATAGAATTTAAGAATCTAATTTTAAGAAATAAATTTTCAAAATTTTTGGGATTAAAAATTAGCAAGAAAATTTGTAAATTTGGTAATTTGCAAATGGCTCCATGGGGCCGAGGCCTGGGCTGGGCAATGGTCCGATTGGGAGGGGGCAACGGTCCGACGGGGGTATTCGGACGGTCCGATCCCTAGACAGACGGTCCGATCTGGGGCAACGGTCAGTCCGATTAATAGTCCAATCCAGGGGCAACGGTCCGATCGTGTGTATTCGGATGGCCCGATCCCTGGACGGATGGTCCGATCTTGGGCAATGGTCAGTCCGATCAACGGTCCGATCGGGGGATTCGGATGGTCCGAAACCTAAGCGGACGGTCCAATCCGACGGGCAATGGTCCGATCCGGGGATTCGGACGATCTGATCCCTGTACGAACGGTTCGTTCGCTAAAATGCATTCACCGCCCGGGGGACGGCGGCGAATGCATTTTTGCATTCGGCCTCCTGGAGACATTCGCCGCCGTCCCCTAGGACGGCAACGCCACGTGGCCCCACCGGCTAACGGCGGCCCACCCCGTTAGCCCCCCTGACGGCCAGGCCATTCGCCGCCGTGAGCCACGCCGGTTTTTAAATACCGCCCTGGCCCACGGCGGCAAGAGTCTAGTTCTGTAAAAAGAAAAATTTTAAAATTAATTTTGTAAATTAAAAAAAATTAAATTAGTAACAGTAAAAACTCACGATGAACTGGAGATTTACAGCCGCATCTCACTCGATCTCAGTCATCTCGCCCACCTGTGTGCAATGGTAAGGGAATCCCCCAAATTGGTTTCATATCAACAGCGCACCTGTAAAGGGATCCCGAATTTCCTAGGGAAATTGTTAACGAGTTTCAACTTGGAGATATTGCACTAACTGTGTCACCTTTCTACGTAGACTTTGATTTACTTCAAGATTAAGCATGATCCGGACAATCTGAATAAGCAAAGCCCAAATATAGGACAATTATTTGCTTCAAAAACTAACGCAGCCCTTTCCCCAAATATCAAGCATTTGGAGCATACACGTTTGACATGGACAGATATGGCCTGAAGCAATCTCAACGAGAACCAAACTTATCCTGAACTGGTAAAATATCCGACAAAACCACCATATTAAACCTTGGACACTACGAAAATCTTTGTCCAAGGCAAACAATATCACTTAGGGCAAATAATATCACTTAGGACAGTGCTTGGAACAGGGCTCCTTGCATGACTATGTAAAGCAGCACAACACAAATCTACTCGATGAGGTCATCGTCATCATCTGGCAGTGGTTGGGCTGCAGCCGCTGCCAGCTCAGCCTCGTGCCTGCATATTGCAAAGCAATCAGAAATCATTCAACAAATAGTAGTCAAAGCATAAATTAAACTCCCATGGTAGGGCAATTTAGTAAGAATGATCTACAGCAGAATACTCACTGCTGCTGTGCTGCTAAATCAATTGTGACATCGGGAGGAGCGAGAGCAGGTGTTGCAACGAAGTGGAGGTTGCCATCACTGACAAAGAGAAGGAAAAGAGTTGGTTTAATCCCGTTAATGAATTGTTGAACAATTGAAGATTGATACTCAAGGTCGTTACCCAGCAAGCTTCCTGGCAAGGTACAGGAATGGCTTCTCAAAGTTGTAGTTGCTCTTAGCTGACACCTCATAGTACTGCAAGTTCTTCTTCCTATGGAAGGTAACTTGCTTTGCTTTAACCTGCCTGTTCTTCACATCAACCTTGTTACCACAGAGCACAATTGGGATGCTTTCACATACCCTGTAATAATCAAGAACGATTAGTTTCAATCATCAGTGTGTGGTAAATGTATTTACTCAGCCCCACGGATATACCTGCATAAATCACGGTGCCAAGTTGGGACATTCTTGTATGTCAACCGTGAAGTAACATCAAACATAATGATAGCGCACTGCCCATGAATACTACAACAAGGGACACATGATTACAGTTAGTACAAAATAAATAGAATTTCAGAGCCTTTGTTACACACAACATACAGTAACTTTACTCATGAGTGCGACCAAGCAGCAGAATGCACAAGATAACATACCCTTCTCACAAAGTAGTAGCACTAAAGAGGTATAAAATGGATGGTTGGTGCTCAAATCCAGCATTCATGGATATTATGAGTCAAGGCTAAATTAGCATTGTGCAACAAAATTATACAACACTGGAACTAAACAAAGAACTCGTATATATAGGTAACCGGGAAGTGACATTCCCTTTCTAATTCACCCACTAGGAGCATTCACAAACAGTGTTTCATGAGAACACAATGTTTTGAGTTGTGACTGGAATAAAGAACTGAAAAGCAACAGCTAGAATGACAGACATAGTCTCTTACACAAAAGTAAAATCGAAACAATGCTTAGATTACGAATACGAATTACAAAGTCCTAACAAACAACCACTCAATGGCAGAACATGGTGAATAACTAATGAAGTTCATTGATGTAATACTTACTAGTAACCATCCCTGAGCCCACCAAATTTCTCCTGCCCAGCAGTGTCCCAGCAGTAAAAACGGATCTTGCCACAGTTAGTGAAGAAATCCAGGGGGTGGACCTCAACACCAATGGTAGCTGCAGCAACCACAACCAAATTAACAAGAACAACACAATGATCCACCATACCATAAGAGTACATGATAATGCAAAAAGGAAGCAGATACTCACGCTCATACTTCTTCTCGAATTCGCCAGTTAGATGCCTCTTCACAAAGGTGGTTTTGCCTACAAAACAAAAACATTGCCTGGTTTCAGAACAGATAGATAAGAGAGCACATGAAACAAGAAATCTTCGAGCCTACAAATTTCGAAAATAAAATCAGAGAGCCCACATTCATTAGTGACAAATCAAATCTAACACAGTTCTCCTCCACCACCCCTCTTCCCAATCCTATATACACGTTTTCCAAACTAATAGAGGAGCGAGCCTGCCACATTAATCGGTGCCAGATCAAAACTAAAATATCACAGCCGTAGTTCTGTCTGTCTCTAACTATAACGATCTTAATTTACAAATCTAACAATCATAGCTGTACCTCTCTGTTCAATCTATCTACCTCATTCTCGATTTAGGGTTCAGCGAAACAATAAAAGGGTCGCATCAATCAAACATCATATACCTATACCGCAACCTTGTAACAGATAGATCGAAAAATCGTAAGAGAGGGAGGGATCGCGAGGCTAACCCGTGCCGCCGTCACCGACGATGACGAGCTTGAAGCTGGGGTAATCCACCGTCTGCTGATTCGGAAGCGCCTGGAAAAAAAAAAACAAACGCAACGACGGAGAGTGAGATGGGAGAAACCGAGAGGAGAACGGATTGATACTGCGAGAGGGCATGGCGGGGAGCAGGCGATCACCATTGGTGGCTTCCTTGCGCTCGATAAGGGGGGAGGCGGAGGTGGGGATTGGTTTCGATTCGAAGGTGGCGAGGGGCAGGGAGACGAGGTGGAGGGGGTTGGTGGGTTTTATCGGCGGCGGCGAACCCTAGTAGCTTCTCGACGTTTGGACTGTTCCAACTTCAAAGGGTTTTATTTCCTTTTTATATCTGTTTATTTTAGGGTATACTCTTTTTTTTTCTTTAGGGAGGCTTTTTCTACTTTTACTCATTTTTTCTTTTTTTCTATTTTCAGTAATCTGAGTATAATATTTTTCCCATTTCATCATTGTTTAACTGTTTCTAGATTAAAACTTTGCTTAGTTCAAAATGATTTGGCAATTTGGTGGACAAGATAAATATTATATGAAGATTTATAGTGAAATTTTATTGTAAAAAACTAAAAAAATTCATAATATATATTATGGAAAAATCGTTATATCAGTTTAAGAAATAAATAAAATATTTTTTGCGAAGATGAAACCTATTATATTTTGAGATAGTGCTGAACATTTATTTAATTGCAAAAAACACATTTTCCAAAGGAGAGAAAATCCTTGATTATGGTACGGTTTGAGCATACAACTTGAATTTTTTTTTCATGGTATGCTCGATTTTTACTAGCTAGCAACAAGGATGGAAAAACGAGTCATTTATGGTTAAGGGTTTGCCTAACCGGCTTGGAAATACTAGCCCTGTTTATGTATATTATCTATGTTATATAGACAATATAGTCGTTCTGAATAATATATGGAGATAATCAAAAGGAAAAATACGCCAACATTTGAATTTAACCATTTCTTTCATCCTACGGAATTTTAGGTTGTATTACCAATGCGTAACTTCGTATGATTGATTTGTCCTAAGATTTTTTTCTCTTTTTGAGATAGATGACTTCCTTTTATGCAAACAGAGAAAGAACTGCTTTTGTTTAATACTACTACCTTTGTTAACTTGTACATCCCTCCGTCCTGAAAATGATGATTTCTAGACATAAACAATTTTTTTAACGTAGACGATTGGTTTTGTCTATACTAAGCTTATGGACTTGCAACCTAAAATAGGAAAATCCCATTGTTCCTTAGATCATTAATGAGCGGCACAAGACTCATCTTGTCATCCACAACCAACAATAATCCACCGAGATTTCCTTAGCTCCCTAATTATTAGGCATGTACGTCAATTGTTTCTGAATTTTCGATCCAATATCTTTAGTACTCCAAGTTACGGAAAAGTTTATACTTTGTATAACAGTCAAAATAGTACTTGGCTCTAATTAATCTACTTTTTATTTTTTAATCTCTATCCAACTCACTCTCTCTCTCTCTCTCTAAAGAGTATAATGGAAATGTTTTATGTATATGTGAAGGCTATATTAGCAAGCACCCGACCAATAAGTTCTAAAAAAATAAAAATACTTGAGGTTATGGACATATCCTCATCCCCTCTTTATATAAATAGCTGAAAAATCGAATAGAAAAACACACACTCTCTCTTAGGCTTGTATTGTTCTTATCTCACGCAATAACCTCGTATCTCTTCTCTCTGCCCCCCTTCCACATTAGTAAAATGTATAGTTAATACTCCCTCCGTCTCAAAATATAAATCTAGTAACTGGATATGACACAACCTAGTATGTCCAGATTAGTAGTACTAAGATGTGCCACATCCACTGCTAGTTTTTTATTTTGGGTTGTCCAGATTCGTAGTACTAGAATATGTCACATTTAGTACTAATTTTTTTATTTTAAAATGGAGGGAATAGTATTATAGGCCATCACATTAATTAGTACATCTATATATCTAATGCATGACTCAAGTTTCAAAAAAAGATTTTTTAAGAACAGAAATTTTTAGATAATGGAAATATTTTACATCCCCGTCCTTATCATAAAACACATACTCAATGGGTTTTTAATAAAATAAAAATAATAAAAAAGAGTGGTATCACATCCCCAACTATCCTTTGATAGGAAAAAAATGGTTAAAACGTTAATAGAACCATAAAGATTCTAACAAGTAAGCCTATATATGTTACACCACCCATAATAGAATAAAAGACCCTTGGCAACCGATTCTAAAAATATAGCATTGTTGGAGCAGGACCAAGCGCTATGCCCCTAATTCGACCGACACTTGGGCGAATACTAACAATCTTGCTTGTCAGGCACAGGGGTAGCATGAGCCATCTAGAAGGGGAGAACATTTCGCCAAGATAGAGATCGAGAACATTTTCCTTTTGGGAGAGGCGAAATATCAGGGTCAAAGACGCCAAGGAAGGAATATTCCCTCAAGTGGCGTGGGGACCAGTCTGGACCACTCTAGACAGCTATCCCTGAGGGGATCGCAAAGCTAGTATATTATGTCTAAATTGCCACTAGGTTTAGCGGTCCCCCATGGGCACTTATGTAATCTCATTATATAGCCCCTGGGCTATAAACGACGGACAAACCCCATTGTAAAGAATAGAGAATATTTGAGTAAACAGTGCTTTAAGTGCATTTAGTCCTCAGATTGTATTTTGCAGGATAAGCGGGAGAAAACATTTCCCCTGCTTATCCCTATTTCTTATTCGTGACCGAAGGTCACAACAGTGGCGCCGTCCGTGGGGACGCAAGTCTCTAGGGTGAAAGCTAGGGGTAGATGCACCCGAGGCCACAAAGAGCAAGAGTAGTACCAGCGAGATACGCCGACGCATTTCAACAACAACCAAGGCAAATAGTAGACCCGTCGCGGAAGGTGAAATGGAGCCAGAGAGGGAAATCGAAAACATGGCAGAAGACGGAGTAGTGGCAGATGCAGTAGGAGGGAGTATGGGAGATGTTAATCGTGTGAATGAGGTGGACCTGGCGGAAATGGTGGAAGCACGAGGGGCTATGATGATAAGCCAGGAACTATTCAAAGAGATGCAGAGGGAATTGCAAAGGTTGCAGAATTTGCGAAGTCCAGTTGAGGCAGCAGAAGCAGCCATGGCGGATATCCCAGAATCATCGTAGAGATTACAGCAAAATATTGTTCCCCAATTTTCGATTCAAAATCCAACACAAACAAATCAACCACTTCTCATGAACCAACCCATTTCCACAGATACACCGTCCATCCAGAACTAACCCGGCTCCACAAATACACCCATCCCGAATCAACCAAGCATAGATGCACCCATAGTAAGCCAACAAAACATCTCACGTTCCACACCCATGCCGACGGAAGTACCACCCCAAGACATTCTGAACACTTCGACGCAAACATGTCTGCTAGGTGGACAAACTTCCATACTCAACACCCAGAGCCCAATTCAACCTCCTATTCACATCCCGTACAATCAATTCCCTCACCCAACTCCCCAACGAACTCTGCAACAAACTTTTCTCCAGCAAAATCAACAGTTTCTCCAGCAAAATCAGTCTTTTCTCCAGTAAAATCAACAGTTTCCCCAGCAAAATCAACCTCTTCTCCAGCAAAATCAACCTTTTCTCTAGCGAAATCAGCCTTTTCTCCAATAGTATCAACCCTTTTCCCAGCAAAATCAGCCAATTTCTCAACCAATCTTATAACGGTTGCCTCAAAATCAAGTTGTACAAATAACATTCTAGAACACCCCCAATCAAAATATGTTTATTGCTCAGCCGCAGTTCCAAAGAGTGTGAACAGTGGATGATAAAAGTCCTTTGAGCCCAAATCTGCAGATGGCACCTTGACCGGCACATTTCAAGTTATCAAACATAACAAAGTACAACGGAAACACCAATCCAAATGAATACCTGAGAGTGTATGAAATGTCAGTGGAAGCGGTAGGAGGAGATGACACAACTAAGGCGAAAATACTTCCCACAATGTTAGAGGGAGTAGCGCTCTCTTGGTACACTATAATTCCACCCTTGTCAATATACTCATGGGAACACATGAGGGATACATTTTAAGCAGGATTCATTGGAACTTATGAGGAGCTAAAAGAACATGTTGACCTATATGCAGTGCGGCAACTCCTATCAGAAACAATAAGGGAATTCATGTTGAGGTTTTCCTGAGTCTACTGCCAAATCAAGCACGTAGACGATGCAATGATAATAGCCACAGCGAAAAGGGGCTTACTTAAAGGACCGCTGAGATTTGACCTCACAAGAAACAGGCCAAACACCGCCAAGGAATTGTTTGAAAGAATGGAGAGTTTTGCTAGGGGAGAAGAGGACGATCTGAGAATGGAGGCGGAAGCATCAGCAATGCTGGGCAAGAAGTTTTCGAAAGGGAAAGAGAAAAATACATCAATAGAGGAGAATCAGTCAGAGCACAATTCCAAGCCGTGGAAGATATTCAAGCAAGATAATAAGAAGTAGGTGAATTTCATTAAGGAGGAAGAGAGAACCTTTCACCATGGTGGAGAGGGGAGAAGTTTCCGCTAGGGCGATGAAGGGAGAAGTTTTCACCGTGGTGGATGGGGATATGCGCCATGAGAGGAGGTGGAAGATTTCTAGTTGAGTATAAGTTCTGTAGGTGGCATGGACATTGTACACATGCAACAGAGGAATGCAAGACAATACAAGGCATTTTGGCCCACTAGGCGGAGAAATATGAAAACAAGCAATAGAACAGGATCCAGCCGTAAGCCCATAATTTGATTGAAGGAGTAGTGTTAAAGGTAGAGTGTCACGCCCAGAAATTCACTAGAATTTCCAAAACTAATTTGTGCAATACATCCTCGTCTAGGAATCAGCCGAGGTACACAAATCAATAATTTGATAAACATAACCAAAACGAAATAACGATAAATACTTACAACAGAGGCACTTAGTCCTCACACAGAAGAAATAGCAGCGGAACGGCAACTAGCGTAGCTTCAGCACCAAGCCACAGGCAGCTCAACTGGGGTATAAGCCAAACACCAAACTTCTCCTCCACGCTAAGGCTTCACTCTAAAGATTGCAATAATGCAAGACTGAGTACCACCCACCGTACTCAACAAACCACACTAGGGAATGCAATGTAATGCAACAGGATACCAAAGGAAAGGTATACTATGGTTCATTTGCATAAAACAGCATTTAAAACATTTGCATTTAAAATCATTGAAAACCGTATAGTTTAATTAATATCAACATTAAATCCATCTCTGAACAACGCTCCAACGCAGTTCAGGCCCAAACCATAACTCTCCAAACAGGGGCCATCAAATTCCATCATTTATCATCATTAATGAGTAGTGTGGGCTATCATAGAAACATTGCTAGGCCGCTCATTAACCGTAGCACGGCTATTCGAATAGTTTTACTCTGGCCAGAGGTGTACCAATTTACCCAAGACACAATCATAGCACATCACTGTGCTCCTTAATACCACCATGGTACCTTGGAAAGGAATTGTGATAGGACCTCCATGTAACCCGCACAACAAGGGAGCCACCGCTGGACCACCAGTTTCTGGCAGGAGCTGATCAGGCCCCCAACAGGGAAACGATCCAACGCCCAAGGCATGGACTTATTGACGCAGCCATGGTGGTCTTATTGACACAGCCACAACACACCATGGTGGACCCCGGTTGAACGTACTACACTTTGGTTCCCACCATTACCCATACTAGCTTGTGGTTAGCACGAATATTGCTTCGCAACAAGTAGTCCGCGACCGGTCCTTAACTGTCATGAGTACCGCTAGCAACAACCCAATCCTGGTGCTCACAACCTACCATTCAGTCAACTTTTAGTTGACACAATTAATTAATCAACCACGACTCACTGTCGTGAAAATATAACCATTAATCATTAATTAATCAGAATGAATGAATAGTTTCCCACATATAATGACACTATAGTTTCTAGGCATGGCTAAGCAAATCCTAAATAATCTAGCCAAATAAATAATTAAACACCCAGCTAGTCAATATTATTTACCCAGGGTATCAAGGCATAGATAACAATAACAAAATGACCATAAATATCAAGGAATATTGGCTATTAAATAATTACCTGTAATAATGTCATTCTAAAGCATTTCATGCAATAGCTTTAAAATAAAATAGCTTTCGCAAACGGGATCAACATGCTCAAGGAGATTGTCGTGTGACTTGCCTTGCAATCGTAAAAGTCTTCAAATAATCTTTCGAATTCTTTCGCAGGCTCCGCGATCTTCCGAAACGACGATTGTACGCGACTACACGTAAAACGATAATAACCCTAAGAAACTCCAAATAAACAGTACATAAAAATACATAAACAAGTAAATTATGATTTTAGATGAATTTAGGAAGAAGAACGGGTCGATTCAGACTTCAGATGGAAAAGATATGGCCTCAGGAATATTGAATTCAGAATAAATCCGAAAAGAATTAGAAAAGAATATTCTCAGAAATATTCTCTGGATTTTCGGATTAGAATAAATATTTTGGCTATGTATAATAGTGGGGCCCACTAGCGGTGCCCGGCTGGGTTGGCAGGGGAAGATGGCGATGATGTGGATGCCGATGTGATGATTAAGGCTGAAAGATGGCACTGTTGGGGAAACTCGACGGCTCGGCATTAAATTGGAACCGTTCGGACGACGAGGTTTAATCACGGGTTTTATGAAGATTGCATGGGCCAGATCTGATCGTATAGGATGGACGGCCGAGACTTGTTGGAGAACTGTACACTAGGGCCTACACGTCATTGACGGAGAAGAGGAGACTGCACGAGGGCCCACCCGTTTGTCACTGAGGAGAAGGAGTACTGTCGACCGGGGTCGGCTGGTCAGGGGGACACGGGCGAGGAGCGCTTGGCCGTCATGGCCGGCCACGGCGACGGCGTCCGGCAGTGGGCGTTGGGTGGCGATGCGGACGATGACGGCGTGCCAGGAGAGGTGCGGCCTGGTCCCAGCGACGACGGCGACAGACGGCGGCGATGGACGACCAGACGATGGCGGTGACAGAAATAGGGACAGGGGGAGATGGCGATGGACTTCAAGCTCACCGGCGACTGGAGGAGGCACAGGACGGCGGCGCACAGACGCAGGGCGTCGGCGGCTCTGCGGCATGTAGAATATGACGACGACAGCAGGCGACGGCGCCGGGTTGCGGAGGATGACGGCGTACTGTAGAAGGGAGAAAACATCGAGGCACCGGGGAGGAAGAAAGGAGAGGGCGGCGCAGTAGGGTGCTCACCAGCGACAGGAGGAGGTAGTGTCCGGCGGCAGCGGCGCGCAGGACGAGGTGGCACGGGGGCGGCGAGCTCAACGCGCGGCGGCGCAGCGACACGGGAGCAGAGCAAGGCGGCGGCGTTGCTTCTGGATGGGCGGCGCTGTGCAGGAGCGGCGGCAGCTTCCCGAGGCAGTCGGCGGGGCAGAGACAGGGCACAGGAGCGGTGGTGCTAGCGCGGCGGCGGCGTGCAGAGGCGACGGGGGCTGGGCGAGGCGGCGTGGAGAGGTGCCGAGCCGGCTAGGGCATGGGGCGCAGCAGCTAGCTTTATAGGGGAGAGACTCCGGCGGCGGCACGGGAGCGGTGGCTCGGCGGATTCGGCGGCGGCCGTTGCGGGGCGACAGCACGGTTCGGGGCTCAGCCGGCTAGGCCGGGTCGGCGGCGCGGCAGACTGTGCCGAGGTCGGGCGCAAGCGCGGCCTAGGCTGGAGGCCAGCTAGGGCGGGAGGGACGCGGCGCGGCGCAAGCTGGGGACGAGGTAGGCTGGGCCGGCTTGGGGCTGGCCATCCGAGAGAGAGAAGAGAGAGAAGAAATGAATAGGAGGGAGGAAACTGGATAAAAAGGAAGAGAAAAGAAAAGGAGAAAGGAAAATTGGAGGAGAAAAAGGGAAAAGTGGGGCTTGTTCTGGAAATTTCCAATTTGGGATTTAGGAAACTTCGGATTACCCGAGATAATTAAAATATCGATTCAAAGGAATTTTGGGATGAAACGAATATTCGAAATGTTGAGGATTTGGATTTTATTCGATAAAATCAAAGGGGGAAAATATAGACTATTCGATAAAAGGAATTGGGTAAAATCCGAGTCTATCGGATTTGGGACTTTGGGGGATTTCTTCGAGTCGACTTTTCAGGAACGTTAGGGGTTTGGAGTCAAAGAAAGGTGTAGAGGAATTGGACAAGAATGATCTGAGAAAAAGGAATTGGGAATTATTTGAATAATTACTGAATTGATCTTTGTGATATTAAATAATTCTGGACGCTCGAAAAATCCGAGAAAATTTCAGAGAGTGGTAATTAACACAAATAATTTATTAAAATAATTTCAACATGATTTATTAAAGAATTTTTATTCGATTTTACTTACTTAACTAATTGGCTTTATGATAATTTAATAAATTCTAAAAATGCATTATTATTAATTATTTAATTCCTGAAAATAAGTGGGGGCTGTGACATAGAGGGCAATTGAGAAGCTTTAAGGAGGATAGAATCAATCGCGATGCTTGCTTCCTAGGGATGGAGTCGAAAAGGCAGAGAGAAAAACGTATGTGCGGTAAAGTAAAAAACAGAATGAATCTATGTCGGGCAATGAGTCAACAGACAAAGACAGCCTACTGAGCACTATAATCTCTTTGGTCGCTGTCCAGAAGATACAAGGTATTCTTTTTCATCACAAGACCCATTGTATGCTTATTGACATAGCAGCATGTGAGGATCCATCAGGGTATTGGTGGATCGGGCGGACAGCTCTGTAGATGTTTTATTCTTTGGATGCATTCAGAAGATGCATGATTCATATGGATAGGTTATACTAAGCAGGAGTGCGCACTGCGCAAAGATTTGGAGGAAAGAGGTTGTGCTATAGGTAAATAGGCCGGACTGGAAAGTGGTATCAGCAAGTGAGAAAACCAGAAGAGATTGTTATTTTTGATATGGTGGGATTGTTGCCCTACGCAATCATGCTATCTTAGGCAGATCATAATTCAATGCTTGTTTCGTAGCGGCAATCCTCAGCAGTTTTTTTTTTATTTTTTTTTTTTTTTTTTATTACTATGGCATCGAAGTTGCTGGATCAGCAAGGGTGATCACCGTCAGAGGGAGGCCGAACCAACTCGCACTAGGAAGTTTGAATTGTGCAGATGACGCCCTCACGGAGGATACACGCGGTGGAGTGGCGAATCGCACGGTAGTTTTTCTAGAAATCAAAAGCCAAACTCCAGAGGGAAAACAAGAAGTAGTATTGGACGGAGAAAAAACTAGAAGGTGGGATAATGTGGGAGAAAACATTTCATGGCAGAAGTAGAAAAGGAGATTTTGGGAGTCATAAGGGAGAATATGGACGTTTTTGCTGGTCTCT